>RJWM01021635.1:0-34972 GCA_004363535.1 Dasyprocta punctata
TTTTTTTTTTTGTACCAGGAATTGACTACTGAGTTAAAATCCCAGCCCAGCAGAAACTATAAGATATTAAAGCAATTCCAATTAACTTTCTTACAAAGTTTATGACTGTGTAAAATTAAATGGATGTTGATCATAAGTACATTTGCATGGCTAAACTTATTTGTTGCATTTATTAAGATAAATATTTTATTTGAATTAAATAATTGTGTATTAAACTTTTTGCGATGGAGTATCTTGTAAACATGTATAATTTTTACTATCTAATTTACCATAGAATTAAAAATCAGAGATTACTAGTTGTTGACTTACTTAATACTGGCAGATTATCACATTACCTTTTTCCCAGTAGCAATTATTTGTTCTATTTTGAGACAGGCTGTCTTTGTTAGTTCAAGCTGGCCTTGAGCTCACTATTTAGCATAGGCTGACCTTGAACTCATGACTATTCTCCTACCTCAACTTTCCAAGTACTGGGGTTACATGCATGTGCCACCCTACCCAATAACAAAGTATTCTCAAATTTTATTTTTATTCTAAAATTAATCTTAGGAATTTTAATGAATGTTGTTGTTTTCTATATTTATTTTTATGTGTACTATTAGAATTACCCTATGATGGACTCTCATAACTAATTTGCTACTGATTATTGATATTTCAGGATTGAATTTAGACTACTGATTATTGATATTTCAGGAGTGAATTTAGACTGGGATTCAGACCACTTTTCATTATTTCTATGCTCTTTTCTATTTCCACAGCCATCTATCAGCCTATGGTTTTTGTGCAAGGAAAAGAGCCACTTCTTTTCAGAAGTTGCCTTAACTACTGAGGGTCACTTATAAACAATTATCTGTAATAGTAAAGGGATTTTAAAAACAGATCTAGATTTACGGACATAATGTAAGTCTGCAGATTTAATGTTCTGCTTTGACATTTTTGATCTTTTTAGAGTCACAAATGTCTCACTATGAGTTCTCTGGCTCTTTTCCAACCCAGTGGCAAAGGCTCACTATCCTGATAGATCTATCAGCCAGACTAGCTGCATTCCATCTCATTCTGAAACCAGTATGTTTTGCTTTATTCAAAGACCATGCAATCATTCAGACACACCAATCACATCTTCATATGAGGACTAGAGATCACTGCATCCTCTTATTACTACTATTGCCTGTTTCTTGTAGCCACTTTTGTTTCTTTTGCTTATGAATCTACCCTCTCTGCATCTGCGCAATATATGCTATACTCTTTCCCCAGAAAATGAGTGTACGTGATGAATAAACTACCAAAATGTTAGGTGCCTTGTGTTGTATCAGCTCCAGGAGATTAGAGCACAATTGTACCTTTCAGCAATGGAGAGAACAAGGATCTAAAACAATGGAAGAGTACCTTTCTTTCAAAATCAATTTTCAAATTTAGAACAAATAAGAATTCACACAGTAGTGGATTCTGTTTAGTCTACTGAAATAGTTAATTAATTATGTGCATATATCTATCACCATTATTTACTAAATGCTCTTTACATTTTATTGATATATATTTATTATAATTAAATTCGGGAAGACTCAACAGTATAAGTATATTTGAACATTTTCTTAAAATGATGTCATTTCACTCTGCTCATTGACTCTAACTTCTTTTTGCTCTATTCCATTAAAGGCTCTACTACTGCCTTTAGCAAGCTGTTTAGAACTAGTTCGCTATCAACTTACCAGATTGGCTGATTTTGATCATGAGTATTTGCTCCATAACCATCAAAATCAAAATCCAGTGTCAATCTAAGATTAAAGGAATTTTCCCCAAAATTCTAGTTATTCTCCCGTAAAACTCTTCAGTTCTGAGTTTTCACATATTAGCTTGATCTTTCCAGTGGATCCATTGTTCGAAAAAAAGAAAAAAATTGCTGCAGTTCAGCACCTAGGAAGAGTAAACATGCTTCTAATGCACTTTTTAAATTCCCCGTGTGTGTATTGAATATTATAATGTGGAAGTGCTTGCTATAACCCAAAGAGCCACCAAAATGGGAGCTACTTGGCTGGATTTTCAATTCGTTCAGTAAAGAGATTGTGTCATGTTTATCTTTGTATTTCCAGTGTCTGGCAGAGGGCCTGGCATAGTGCAGCTGCATAGAATTAAGCAATTAATTAATAGCATGTTTGGTTCCAAAAAGGATTTGAGGTAGTTTATAGGAAGTATATACAATAAAATAGCAAAATATCAGTAAAGTCTAAACACATTTTTATAGAGGATACAAAATGGAAAATGCCACCAGGACCCAACTTGTGGTGCATAAAATCCTCAGGGTCATTTCACTTTGGACACACTTTTGCTTTTGGGTATCATGAATCAAAGTGAGAAACAATATTTTTGCTAGTTTCAGGGCATGTTTACGCATTTTGTCTAAGGCATAGTCCACATTAGTAAAATTACTCATGCATGTAAATTTCTAGTATTACCATGATGGTTTCTCTTTCTACCCACTGCCAGGGAGGACATTACAATAAAAAATGTGGTTATGCATTATTAATCACCAAAGTTTATGCTCTGTCCTGTTAACCAAATGCATATTACCTTTTAAAACAGTGCATCTTCATTTAAAAGTATAGTGGGTGCAGAGTATATAAACATTATTTTTGGAGTAGCCATATCCTGATTGTAAATACTGTATTGGAACTTCATATTATTGGGAACACTTCATATTGTTGGGAATACTTATTTGATTTTCCTAGGGAAAACTAATATTTTCAAAAACATTGATTTCACATGCAGAGCTAGGTGATGCACATGTAACAATGTCTTCAAATACAATATATATGAAGGTAAATATTTCTCTTACATGAGACAATGTTTTGATGTGGACTTCCTTAATTTTCCTAAGTTATTACTTACTTTAACTTGAAAGAAGTGGTTCGAGGAGATGTTGGTCAAGGATCACAATATTTTAGTTAGAATGAAAAGTTCAAGAGATGTATTTTCTTGAATATGATTCTCATCACAAAACAGCAACTATGAAAATTAACGCATGTTAATTAACTCACTTATTGCAGTGTTATACATATTTCAAGGTATTATTTTGTATATGATTTATTTATAACTTTATTTTTCAGATTAAATAGGTACAAAATTAAAAAGAATAATGAGAATATTAATAAGAGGAGTGAATTTCAATATTAGTTGATTATTGAGCTGCAAAGTTTAAAATGTATCAAAAATAAATTGAACTTAGTGCTAAAAATTAGTGCACAACAAGTGATTTAGAAAATATTTCAAATGTAATGGCAGTAGATGGTGGAGCATTTAGATCCCAAAATATATTAACTATACTTAACTATATTTTGAATCACTCATCTTCTGACTCAAAAACAAAAGACACATAATTCATCTTAATGTATAGCTGTGTAATGAAATGTGCTTTACCAAGCTACACCTTTAATCCCAGCACTCAGGAAGCTGAAGCAGGAGGATCATTGTGAGTTCGACACCGGCCTGGACTACAAAGTGAGTTCAAGGCCAGCTTGAACTGCATAGTGAGACCATGTCTCCAAAAATAGGGCCAGGGATTGATTGATTGATTGATTGATTGATTGATTTTTAGGTCTGAAGATTTAGCTCAGTGGCTTAAGTGCCTGCAGGTATGCACAAGGATATGAATTCAATCCCCAGTTAAAAAAAAAAAAAAAAAACGAAATGTGCTTTACCATTTCTAATGTATGTTGCGAAGATTAAGATGGGTTATGGTTGCAAATGCACTTTATTAACTGCAAACCCACTGTATAGTGTAATGTAATTATCCAAGAACATCATCGTTTTATTTGCTTCTGACTTCAAAGTATTGTAAAACAAAATGACTGAACAAAACCACTTCACAACTGTTTCTTTAGCAACACTGCACAATGAGAAGCAAATAAAACAATGATGTTTTGGATAATTTTTGGAAATATCATTGAGTTTTTCAAAGAAATTTTAAGTGGAAAGGACTGACAGTTGTCGACATTATCGTAAAATCCTATTGGAAACCAAAGGTAAAACAATGGGACTTACTGAGAAGTCTGCATAAGGGTGAGTCCTCATCATTAAGGTTACTGTTTAATAAACCTAAATGTAAATTTACTAGAAGTCACATATTATGCCTCATCATAGTGAAACTTCTAATATTGGTATTATTTCCGAGAATACCTTGCAACCCATTTAAATGTGCATATTTATACTTTTATGTATATATATGTATTTATATCCATACTTCCGAGTGTTCAAAATAAAAGCATTGGAAGTGAGTTGATATGGATGACAATAAATGGATTTCTTTGCTGTCTGCTCTTTTGACATGATACTTTTAAGATAGCATAACAAATAATTACCTTTTTATATGTGCTATACCGCACTTACGGCTAGCTCACTGGATTAATAAATACAACTGATACATTCAAGGAATCAGCACAGTAAGACACTTTAGCAAAGAGAAAGGCTTTGGAAATGGAGAAAAATAAGAAAAATCTCAGAGGAATGTACTAGAAAAGTCATCTGAACACTTTAAGTAGAAGAGTGGATCTCTGGAAACTGAATCCACTTAAATTCTTTAATTCAGGTTTCAACCTCATCATTCCAGATTTTGGTCACTATATTTCTTCCCCAGACATTGCCTGCAGGGAATAGGAATACATGACTTCATATACAGAAGTAAGACAGATTTGCAAACAAATAAATGGATGATAATTGCAACCTAAAATTAACTTCACTGAAATTCTCTTTCACTTTATGTCTTCTATTTGTTTGGCTACGAATCACAACCTTCTGTAATATCTTTAATTTTGGATTTTATTTTTATTTACTGCATATCATATTGATCCCTAATTTATTTGCACTTCACACTCCTATATAAAAGTATCACAAAAATAAATTTTTGTTCTTTTATTCCTCCAAATAAAAATAGTAGCCACATTGTTACCCAAATAAGATGGGATGTCATTGTTAAGTTGTTTTTCCTTTCATAGTTCTGAGTATGGAAATAATTTGTAGTTTCTAAAATTCAGCATCTGGTGGTTTATATTTAAATTAAAAATTATTATATCATTAATGTAAATATGGATATCATTTTTTAAAACAATTAAGAAAGTATCAGGAGAGATTCATGTGTTCTGACCTAATTGATGTGCAGTGGAATATTTTCTGTTGAAGAAATTTGCTTCCCAGAAAATAACTGTATTGTTGACTGTATAAGTATCTTTATAACTTGTTTCCTACTCCACCTACATTTTCTGTGCCTTTACTGATTCTCTTTTACTAACCTGCTTAAAATTAAAAGGGTACAACTAAACAAAATCTCCTCATACACAGTTAAATGTTTAATAAAAAACCTCACATCAATAAATAGTCTCCAACATTTCTAAGTAATCTTCGTACAATGCTTTATCTTAACAATATATGATATAGCAGTAAGTAAACATTTGTTTTAAAAGAGCAGTATCTGCTCCATAAATGTAATTGACTCAGCTACTAACATGTCTCCAGTCCATCAGAAATATAAACATTTGGTTTAGCTTTAGAAAATACAATTATTTTTATTAGCACATATTTGCAGTACATGATTACATTTATCTTGAGGAGTTGATACATGTACATAACAACTCTTAATTCTTTTTTGTTTTTCAGTACTCTTCTTCCTTTCCTTCCTGTGACTTCCAACTCTTGGTCCTCTTGGTATTTAGAAAATTCCAGTTTCATGTTTTTCTTCAATTGTTTCTTTCCATCTCTTTTCCTTCCTTCCTTCTTCCATTCTTCCATCTCTTGTTCCCCCTTCTATTTGAAAAACAATTCCCCACTTATTTTATTTTGCTTCCTGTTTATCTCCTGTGTATCTATATAGATATAGATATGCATTTGAGCGTCTCATATAAGAGAAACTATGTGTTATTTAAGCTTATATGTCTGACTTATTTTAGTTAATATTATGGTTTCAAGGTTTGCCCATACTATAAACTTTCCCCTTCAAATCTGTTATTAGAACAAGTCACTGCATTTACCCATTAAATATTTCTTAAGATATGTAGGACAAAAATACACAGTTGAAAGAAAAAATTTACTGGAAAATGTATATAGCATGTGAAATACTTTAGTAGCTACTCAGAATGTATATTTGTCCTTAATGTCAATTAGGTATATTTATAACTTTTGAGGTATTCTAGATAATTCCTAAGGCCTGTGTATGATTGATAAATACTGACTGATGAAGAATGAATGGATAAACTCAAGAATATAGATATTATACTTTAAAAATAAAGAAAATATAATGGTGGCTCTGAAGAAAAGTACTTGTGTCTTACATAAAAGGGTTTAATTATAGAAATTAATAAATTAATCTCAAATAAAAAAAGAAACTTTTGTTTGGGAATGCTTTATGTGGGACTAATGAACTCCTCTCTGGATTTTGTAATAACTGATAGTTCACATAAAACTGTATTTTCCTTTCAGGTCACTATATAAAGAAATTCTTCAAAAAATTAAAAGAAAACAAAAGAACATATGAACCATATGACCCAAGAATGACACTTTTGAGTATACAGCCAAAAGAAATGAAATTAGCACTGTATTCTGAAAATACATTCTTTGTTCACTGCAGCATTATTTATAATAATCAAGACATGGCAACAATCTCAGTGTCTCCTGGACAAATACATAAAGCAAATTTGGTATGCTTACACAGCACAATACTATCTAGCCTTCAAAATGACACTGTGTCATTTTTGACATTATTGACAAACCTTGAGGACATTGTGTTAAGTGGAATAGGTCTGGCACAGAAAGACAAATAAACATTGCACGATCTCACTAATATGTGGAATCTAAAAATGCCGATCTCATGGAAGGAGAGAGAAAAAAGGTGGTTAAGTTGAGACTTGAGGTGGATAGGGAATGAGGAAATGTTTCTCTAAAAGTGACAAGACTTCTGTTACACAATGCACTAAGTACAGTTAATAGCAGTGCGTTGTGTATTTCAGCATTAAAAATGATGCAAGATTTATTGCTTAAATTTAATTATTCCATAGTTAACACACATATCAAAGCATCATATTGTAGGTTATAAACACATTATTATTTGATTATTAGGAATAATTTTAAAAGTTTAAAATCAAATGAACTCAAATTGAATCTTTTGCTGTGTTCACCAGGGCACTACATTTGTGATACCATTTCACTGAGAAGAATTTTAACTGTATAAATTTTTAAAGTGATTTTTTAAATTCAGAGACCTTTGCCATACATAATGCCTAAATTCTTTGTGTGGTGCACATACATAGCACATGTTAATTCCTTTTCTGTGTATATAAATTTCCTTGATGTCTTAATATTGCATTTGTCTAATATTCTTTCATTTATTCATTTGTTCATATATTTAACATTAAAACTAAGTCACCAAGAATGGTAAAACCAATGGGAAACAGATTACAAAAAAATGATAGAAAGGAAAACTCTTTTCATCATATTAACTTGTGATGCATTAAAAGAATAAGCTTACTTCATTCTGTTTAATATGGTAATGTATCATGTACAATTAAAGAATAACAGAGTACATACACTGATTTCAGCAACAAAATGATAAATAATTCTACAGTTTGTGTAAAATAATCCTTATGTAAATACAAAGGAAAATATTACCTTATTAGGTGGAAAAACACTACTTTGCTGACAGAGGTGTGTCTGTAATCAAAGCTAGGAAGGACGGTAAAAGTAGCCACTGGAGTCATCAGAACACCTCATTCCCTCACAGGCTTCAAAAATCTGATGGAAAATGCAGTATTATCTATGAGTTTTTCCTCAAAGGTCCATTTTGTCTCGTTTTGTTTGTTTGTTGTTGTTTAGCTTTCAAATAAATGGTCACTGATAATTGTTTATCTTTTTACACTGGATCTTTACGTGAACATCGTTCTGCATATTGAGTCACTTAATCTTTAGAAGCTTGACCTTATTAATACCAGAGAGATGTACATTTTGAAGCAGCATTTGTTATTTAAAGGAAATCTTCAGATTTTTTATGATAAGGAAAGGACAGTAGCTATTATTTGTTGCCTTGAATGTCTTTGATACATGCATATCAATAAAGTCAGAAGTTTGCATTCCCTACTTTTGCTGGTAGACTTTGGATGGAACATAACTACTGTCCAAATATTGAGGTGATTAATAAAAAGTCTTGAGCTTTACCTGAGAGTTTTTCTAAATGATGCACACAAATATACGTATATGAAAATGTATATACACACATATACATATATAGAATATAACCACAATAGTAACTGAAAGAGTAAAACTGACTAGTTCAAAAATGAAATTAGGGCCGGGCGTGGGGGCGCACGCCTTTAATCCCAGCACTTGGGAGGCTGAGGGAGGAGGAGCGTTGTGAGTTCGAGGCCGGCTTGGGCTACAACGTGAGCACAAGGCTGGCCTGAGCTACATAGTGCGACCCTGCCTCAAAAAATCAGGGCTGGGAGTTTGGTTCAGTGGCTTAAGGGCCTACCCTGGCAGGTGCAAGGTTGTGAGTTCAATCCCCGGTGCTGAAAAAAAAAAAACAAAACAAAACAACAACAACAACAACAACAAAATGAAATTAGTAGATTGTTTATAAAAGAAAAAATATTAAAAATAAAATTTAACCAACAGCAAATTCATTGAAAAATGAGTACTGCATTTCTTCAATAATATTTTGTGCATATAAAATATATTACTGTAATTGTTAAATATAGAAAGGTCTAATTTATATTTGTAAACTCAACCATTAGTATATCATTTGAATTGTTATTTCACTATACTTCATATATAAATACTGTTAGGTATATTTTAGCATGGATGTTAGTATAATGGTAAGTGACAATACTGTATTAGCTTTTAACTTATGTGATCACAGATAAATAAAAGTTAGTTTCTGCTTCTAGGCAGTTGGAAGCACTAAGCTTTATTAGTACTTCGAATTGAAATTTACTTTGAAAAGGAATGGAAATTACTCTCATTGGTCAAATTTGTTTTTCTGTTGGGTAATAGTAAAAAGATGAAAATATTAGAAATTCGAGATCATGATCAGAATGTTACTATGAATAACTGTCAGCAATTTGGAAAATTTAAAAAATTAAAACATTGAAAATGTGAGCTATTGAAACAAACTCAATAATATACTGAATTATGGGTAAAGGATACAGTAATGATATATTAATATTCATTCTCTTCTGTATTTACTATGCATCAATATCTGTAAAATTTTTGATAATCCTCAAAAATGAGCATTTTTCATTATCCTTTTTTCCCCTAAAAATTTATTAAATTTATTTTCACTGATAAAAGTTACACATATTTATGGGGTAAACTCAACTAATTGTCAATCTACTGTGCAATAGCACACCACAACTTCTTGCTCCTATACAACTATAAACTAGTAGACATCGATTGCCCTTTCCTCATCCATTCTTATTCTTCCCAGTTCCGATATTCACTGTTCTACTTTCAGCTTCCATTAAATCAGTGGTTTTGTATTTCACATAGGAGTGGGGTTGTGCACAACTCATCTTTCTTTGCTTGACCTATTTTGGTTAATACAGTGATCACCAGTTCCACTCATGTTGTTGTAAATATCAACAGCTCATTTTTTTTTTTTTTTGTGATTAGTATTACACTTGTCAGTAGTAGTTCTATTTTAATGCATTTGTTAGTTCATGGACATTTATGTTGAGTCCACACCTTGGCTATCATGAAAAGTGTTGTGACAAACATTGAAGTCCAGTTATGTCTTTGATATACTAGTTTAATTTCCTTTGGATACGAAGCAGCAGTAGGATTTCTGGATCAGATAGTAATTCTATTTTTAATTTTTTGAAAATCCTCCATGCTGTTTTTCATAATGGCCTTGGTAATTTCAAGTTTTCCCTTTGCTCTACTTCTTACCAGCACTATTTCTCTTTCTTCTTCTTGACAATAGTTATTTTTACTAGAATGTGATGATGTTTTTTGATTTATTTTTCTCTTATAACTTTTGATATGTGACTTGAATATTCATTTCATATTCTACTCATGTCTTTTCCCATTTTGCTGTGTGTGTGTGTGCGCATAGGTGTGGTTGTGTGTTACCAGAGACTGAGTCAGAGCATTCTTATTGGGCTGTATTTCCAGACCTTTATATGCATTTGTTATTTTCAGAGAAGATCTCGGTAAGTAACTAAATTGTGCAGGCTGGGCTCCTAGGTTTGATCCTCTTGTTTCCATCACCCAGATTGTTGCAGTTATAAATGTGTACCACCACAACAAAATTTTGCCCAGTTTTAAATGTTTTTTTTTCCTTTTCAATTGGTTGGTTCCCTATATTTTTAAGGTATTAGTCCTTTATTAAGTATATGGTTTGCACATACTTTCTGCAAATTTTTAGACTGTGTCTTCATTTTATTGCCATGCATTTTTGTCTGGTGCATGATCAGTTGCAATGCATATTAACTGTACACTTAGAGAAGAATGTGACTTTCTTTCCTTTTTTGGACATTGAATGGTTGAATACTACTGTCCAGTGTTAGATATAGAATGTCCTCCAAAAACCACATGATTGTTTAGAACTGAGGTTTTTGGAAAGTGAATTATGGGGTATGACAGCTGACTTGCTGTTAGAAGGAAGAACTCAGTTTGATGCCGGTCCTGGTCACTCTGAGCATGACCTGGAGGAATAACTCCTCCCTTCTTCTCCCTGGCTGTGTTGACATGAGCAGCTTCCTTTGGGGGAAGGAAGCTTGTCACCCATGAAGTAAATTTATAAACCAAAGTAAATTTCTCTTTCTTAAAGTTACGTGTGTCAGTTATTTTAGTCAAGTGATGAGGAAAGTTTATAAGACATTCAGGCATTTTATGTTCTACATGTTTCTCTGCTTCAACATATAGCTATTTGACACAGGTATGTTAATATCTTATAATATGATCATGAATTTTTCAAATTCTCCTCAATGTTTGATCATGTTTCTCTCATATATTTGTATCATTTAATCAGATATTCAATCAGATATTATGGTATACTCTATCAATTGAGTTAACTACATGTCTTGGAATTGATTGAACAATTGTTCAGGAGTCATTTATAGTTACACATATACAGGATTCAGTGTCTCACATTGTTTAATATAAATGAAAATAACAGTAGCGTTTATATCACATTAGTTTGTATAAATGGTCATGAAATTAATACATGCTAAATACATAAAGCAGACCCAGATAATACATGCATAAATGCAAAATTTGATGAGAATAGTGAGGAAGACACAACAAGAACTCCTGGTTTAGTAGAAGAAATCACCACATAACTAGCAATGAGCACAGATACTGAATAAAGTGTGTAATGTCAGCTGCTCTTCTCAGGATCTCATAAGATTTCCTTCCTTTCTGCAGGTCATATTCCTACAGATTTGCACAGAGGCAGAGAGTTCTGTCTACTTAACAGGACCATTGTGAAGAGGATCCCATAGACTGTCCATTACTTCAGTGACCCACTGGCGATAGAGTGTGGGAAATGCAACTGTAAGCCCCATAGTCACTTTTTTCCCTCTAGAAATTCCATACCTTTTTAAGAGAACAATTAGCTTCTATTTGTTTCTTATTTCAAATGCTTTTGAATGAAAATGAAAAAAAGACATAGCATTTAATTTTTCTATTGTAAAATAGCATCTCGGTGTATGATTTCTAAATCTAAGAGACTGATGATTACAATATAAAGACATTGATCTCCAGTAGAAGTCTACCCTATTATAGGTATTCTGGGTCAAAATTTCATACTCTTAATGTTGCTATTAAGAAATTTCTTAAGGTTAAGGACAACTCTACTTTATCTTACTGTAAGTTACTCTTAAGGGACAGAAACATTTAAATAATATAACTATATAATAGCTCAATGATTGATTCATATGACTTGATTTGTGGTCATGGAGAATATTTGTCTCTGTATGATTTAGTATCAATGTATAAAAAAAGGGTCTATTGTGTATTTTCACACTCCAGGTCCATTGTCTTAGTTGATACAAGTCTTCTGTGGGTCAATTCATTAGCTATCACCTAGGTTTTTGTGTTATACGGCAATGTAAATCGGTTGTGGGAAATGAGATGAATTAAAATGAACAATCAAGTAAGAAACACACAGTGTTGTCAAATTCTTTTCAATATATTTGCAAATTATCATGTGCCTTTATTTCTATATTTAATCAGGAATTTCTTCTAAAAAGTTTGATATATTTAGAGATTTTCTCCTGGAATTTGGAGCTGTATAATATAATAAATTACTGCTATTATTACATTTTAAATAGTAATAATAAAATGTTTCATATACTAAACCATGCAACAAATTATCATTGTACTCTTGGCATTGTTAACACACCATTAGAGTTCCAATGAAGAGAAGATAACTAATTTAATTTGGTATTTAATGCTGTAATATAGGAATAAGGTGAAAGAATTCATTATAAAAAGAACCAACTTTATATAAATCTTTCTTATGCGGTTGTATATGTGTTTAAAGTCAGTATTCATCTTTTTTTTTGAACACAGTTTGAATAATGTAATGGGAAAAGATGAACTATCTTACTGTTTCTCTTTAAAACTTTATTTTGTCAATTTTATTTTTTAAAATGACTGAGAATGTGTTAAATGCTTTGTGTTGCACTTCAGAGCCCTTCAGGGATTCAACAAAAATTGCTTTTCTTTTAAAGCAGAATTGGTAACGAACATGTAACTAGAACAGTAAATTTAAAAACTCATGAAGTTTTCCCCCTTCTTATCCAATTGTATCAGTGCCATTTATTTACCATAGAAATTAATAATCTTATATTGAGATTACTTTTCTTCTAACATAAAATACTCAGAATACTTGAATACATGAAAGTAGTAAATTTAATTCATTCACTCATCCACAAAAGTACCAAATTGTCTTCTAAAAATCCTTCAGGATGTCCGTCTGCATGTTAATTTTGGATATCATTTTGGCAAGGGTATTTTGTTTACTCTCACAGTTTGTGGCATGTTCAAAGCCACAAAATAGAGGTCTGTTTCTGTGCATTTGCATGTGTGTATGTATGTGAATATGTCAGACGTTAGGAGCCGAACTAAAGCACCGTCAGGGGCAGAATAGCTTATTAGGAGTAGATAATATAGCTATAGGGAAGGAAATGTGACTTGCTTATTTATTCAAGGAGAGTGTTATAAAATGGGGCTTCAACAGTAATGGAGAATCACATCAGATGCAGCTCAGTAGAGTATTGTAAGTATCAGTGGGGAGCCATTGGAGTTTTTAAGATGAAGACAGATACGATCTAACTGAAACTCTAAAAGGAACGTTCTGTCTTCTCCAAAAACAGACATAGTGAGCAAGAGAAGACGAGAGACAAATTAGAAGTCTTTAAGGAATGCCAGGGCCTGGGGATATATCTCTATGGCACACTGCCTACCTGAGAAGTGTAAGTTCCTGGGTTCAATTCCTGGTACCAAAATAATAATATTAATAATAATAATAGTAAAATAATAATAAATAAATAAAGAGTGCCAGATGATGTGCAGTGTTTTTGTAGGTGAGGGAGGTAGTTGTTGAAGTGATAAAAGAGCCAGATACTGACAACACTGAAGGTAGAGCCAACTGATATTAATGATGAAGGCTCTGAATCATTAATTTAACATCAAATTACATTCAGTATGTATTATAATAGGCAAAAAATCTATTATCCATTTTGGAAAGATTATCATTAAAATGATGGAAATATTCATATTAATTGTTAAACTCTAATGGGTATATTTTTATCCTGGGAAACTCCCTTACATGAATTAATAAATTATCTGAGAAGATTGATTAAATCAAATAATATTTCTAACAATGAGCTCTTGGAACACGATCAGTTTCCCTGCATTGAATTCATGCTTTGTATGGTACAACTCGTTCTGCAAATCCTAAAGAAGGACTCCACAGAAGCTGAGTTAATACAGAATATCCACAAGAAGAATGTCTAAAGAATAATTTTTAAAGCTGTTCTGCAGCAAATTTATAAAAGGAGGAGCATAGGGTGATTATTGGCTACAGGTTGAGAAAAGAAATGCAGAGTCATACTGTTGAAAGTGACACCTGAGAAACCTCTGAAATTAATCTGTGTTTGCAATGAGGAAGGCATGCATTTTTTCCTCTCTGTAACGTATTAGTCAGCTTTCCCATTGCTGCACACAACACTAGACACTCGCAACATAAAGGAGAAAGGCTTAATTTAGTTCACAGTTTGGGGAGTTCAGTCCATAGTCATGGACAGGCTCCAAAGCAGGAACAACATACCGGAAGGGTGTGGTGGAGCAGACCAGGAGAACAGCTCTGTAATCAAATGAGTGAGGGATCATACACAGAACCCAAGGCCACGCCTCTACAACCCACTTCAACACACGCAGGTGTACACTTTGCTAGTCTCCTAGGAGATTTTTAAAATGTAATGCGAATTGCATCTGTATAGATATAGATATAGATATAGATATAGATATAGATATAGATATGTACATATATATGTTTGTAGTCTATTGACAGTTTTATAATCTTAATATTTAAAAGTTCTTAAAATTCAAAATATGGAAGCACAGCAGGGTATTTCTGAGACATTCAACATGTCAAATCACCAAAAAATTAAGAGAAAATGATTACTCCATATTGAGTCCTCTGAGGGATTACACAATTAAATATGAAATTTCACATCAACATAAGGAATTAAGAGATACATACATATGAAGTGAAATAAAATAGAGTTACCAATGTAATGATAAATTATTATCATAATGATTAAATCAAACAGGGAGATTCTGGAAAAGCATTCTTATGCTTTCACAGGGGTATCAAAATTACTAGCTATACATCTTCACTCTTGCCTGCCTTCCAAATCTCAACTCTTCAATCTCAATTTCTACTCCTTTGTACATCTTCATCATACTAAATGTCAATATTCTAAAATAAATCTGTGCATTTCTCTGTTAAATACTCCTGTTCTTTTTTGTTAGTTTTACTATTAGAAAATGTTTTTGTTTATTTCATAGGTTGGATATATTAAAGAAAATTTTAATTTATACATTTATTTCTCACATCTAATAACCTGTTAAATTCTGTCAGTGTTTTTACATTACACTTTGAAAATCATCAGTTTCCTTTTATTGATATATTGGTTCAAATTTTTATCATCTGCTTTGTCTGTTGCAATGTCTTTCCATCTTCTCTCTGGCTTTTTGTATTCTAATCTTTTCAAATTTGTTCTTAGTGGTGCTATCTGATAAAACAAGTAAAATTCCATCATTTTTTCCCCAAACCTGCTGTATCTCATTATCCACAAAATACTTTTCAAGTTCTGTAGAATAGTACTGAAGATCTCAATTACTGGAACCTAAATTACCTTTCCATTTTCATCACTTGAACCCAAATAATCTTTCCATTTTTATCACATCAGCATGTAAGACACTGCTGTCTGAAATTCTTAAGTTAATCACACCAGTCTCCTCATTAGCCCCTTACAAATTCACCCTAAGCTTAAAAAACCATGCGCTGTTTATAAACATCATTCACATGGACAAAATCAAGGGCCCTCAAATGCATTCATTTCAATTAAATTGAAACAAAAGCTGTCATTGATTGACTTGAATTTTGAAAACTGAAATTAGAAATTTTTCACTGAATAATTTATGTCAGCAAGCCTAAGAATTCATGTTTGTGGCATGGTATTGTTTTAGTTTACATTTTTACTCTTGTGAAACATAGATGCAGAAATGTGCACACACTAAAACTATAAGCATGTTTAATTTATGCAACATAAGAGGGCTCAGAGAAAGAAACAGAGCATTATCAAGCTTTCAAAACCAGGCAGGTTCCTTCCTGGAGCATACCTTACCTTCTGCCACCATGTATGTTTTGTGGTTTTTAAAAAAGTCTAAGTAAGTATAATCATACAATAATACTCTTTTGTGACTGCTTTAGTTTTCTCAATATTGCACTGGAGAAGCTGCTGCCCTATACAAAAGCAATGTATACTCTCTCTCTATAGTACAGCTTATTCGTTCATTAAGTGATACAGTAGAGCGTATTTGTTGGCTTCATTATTGAGGAATATTTATGACAATAATGTTGACCTGTGTCAATAGTTTTGTAAAAAAAATAATACCACTATTTTTGTGCATAGTGTTGCATTTCTATCAGTTATATACTAAACAATAGAATTGCTAGTTCCACTATATTGTACCATTAATGCAAGCCATTTTTCCCATTTCACCGAAGTACTTGTGCGAATTTCTTTCCCACAAACAGCACATGACAATTAGTTATTCTACATACTTACCAATACTTGCCATTTTCATTTTTCTTATACATTCTGTTGAGCACTCAATGGTGTCAATTTTAGCTTTTAATTTGTTTTTCTCTGATGACTAATGAATTAGTCCACATTTTCCAATCTTTATTGACGTTTTAAATATCTTCTGTTGTGATATGAAAATTTACAATTTTTCTATTATTTTGGCTGACTTTTATTTGAAGAGTTTTTTTATATATTCTGAGATCTTTATCATACTTTAGTCCTGCATATACTTTTTTCATAGCATGAGTAGACTTTTCACTTTCTTGTGACTAACTTTTATGGAAAGATGATTTTTCTTACCACCAGTATAATACAATCCATCACATTTATCATGAGTACTGAGTTTGGATACATTTAAGAACTCTCATCTTCCTCAAAATTATAAACTTATTTTTATTTGTTGCCTTATAGAAACTTTAAAAAAATTTTTTCATATATAAATGTATAAACCATTTGAAGATTTTTTTTTTTCGGTCAATGATTTGAGATAAAAATCCATGCTTTAAGATAATGCGTAGCTAATTGGCAAAGCTTTATCAGTTAAAAGTATATCTTTTTCTAACTCCACTGCAGTATTTACTTTTAATAAATAATTTTATTACAAGTTTGTGAATAATTTTGATTTTCATATTCATATTCAGTGCTACTAAAGAATTCAAAGCAATTACAATTTTAAAAACATATTATATGTATCATAAGATACTAAACTAAGAACTAGAAATAAGTGGTCAATATTTGCCTAGTAAGCCATTTATTTTGCTTATGCTTAGGAATCAAAGATCAAGTCACTTTTTTTGGTTCTCTGTTATTTTATTCTCTAATCAATGAAAAGCTTATTATTAATCTTTCATCTACTATGTATCTCTTATATCTAAATATTTGCTTGTTCCTTCTGTTACATAATTCAAACTTAAGTAAATTACCATACTTGATTTATTAATACTGCGACTATTAGTGTTGCACAGTGAAGTTTTCTAACATACAATTGATTAATTTGAATTTTCTATGCCCCTTCCAAGTAATTTTTTCTTAATTAAAATACAGTATTAGTTGTATCTCTTCATATCGACATCTACAATTCAATTTCATTGCTATCTTCACACTAATTTAAAATGTATTTCTCAAGAAGATTTCTGTGAATAGTACCTCTTATAAACATACTTATTGTTAAGTAATAAATTGTTTCTTATTTATACATTTTTCAGCACAAAATATGTATGCTCAATTTACTCTCTAGTTTTGGTCTACAGTGTTTCTCTAATATCCAAGCAATATTATCTTCCTTGTCATTGTGTAAATTACAAAATATTCTAATTTTTCAGTATTGGAACATTATCTTTTGAAATTTCACAACTGAATGATCTTTAAAAATATGTCATTTATATAGTTGTACATTTTGAAATTTTAAAGAAAACATTTACAAGTTCAGAAAATGATGCTCTTGCAAAAATAGCTTCATTAAAATAATATTTACAAAGAATTAAAGAAAATTACTGACATACTACATACATTTGAATTATTGACCTATATGTCTACACAATATTAAACAATGTCTTTATTTGCTCCTTTATTTTTCATTTCAATTTTTAGTTAATACAAATATAATCAGGTAGTGATAATTCAATCAAGCAATAAATTAGATAGCTTAGAATATGGAGTGTAAAATGAAATCATAAAGTTTCACAACAAAAAGTGCTCATTATGAGGTCTGCCAGACCAAAAACTCACAGATGATTTTTCAAATGAGCCAAAAAGTGCTCTGACAGTTTGCAAAGAAAACTTACCTATGGATTATTTCAACATTTAAAAATGAAAAATGCAAGATTGTTGGTTCTTTAGATTTTTGCCAAAATGATCATTCATGTTATGAGTACTTTTTATGAGTTATAGACATTGTTTCTGACCTAGAACACAGACTATTTAAGATATTTTACAGGAAAATTCCATCATTTAAAATAATATCACATAAGAGTACTTTAGTCTCAAATCAACTTCTCCAATAGTTGCAGAACTTACATTTCTAACAAATGTTTCACAAATCCTTTATATTTTTAGATCTTCATTAATGGAGAGCTAAATTGACATCTCTTTGAATCTAAATTAAGTATAAATAGTAATAACAGTTTGTTTATTTCTTATCGACACAACTTACTGTCATCTTTGGATATGAAGTTAGGCATTCATTTTAAATTCATATTATCTATATAGAGTGCAGAGGTAAAACCATCACATTATAAACTGTCTTAGACTTTGCAAGGGAATAGATTTAATACAGGACACATAATTTATAGGATTAATTTATAATATTCACCCAAAAAGTAAATTTCAGAAGACTGCAAGAGATCTGTCCACATACTGGAGACCCAAAGAACCTGACCGAGGACCTGGATCCCACAGCAGTGTCCTACATAAGTCCAGCTGAAGGCCGAGAGCCCATCGTAATGCCCTCCATGAGTCCAACTTGTGGCCTAGATCTCATGACAATGTCTTGTGCAAGTCTGTAACAAGGATCTGTACTGGGAAGGCCCAAAGGCTACTGGTAGAAGCTAGAAAATCTGTACCAGTGGGGTGAAGGATCTGTTCCACCAGACTGACAGATCTGCACTGTGTCCAGGAAATGAAGCTCAAGGTGAGAGAGGTTTCCCAAGGATAAGCACAGCTATCCTCAGCCACAGAGAGGACCCAAGCTCCTCTGATGATTAGTTAATATCAGGAAAAACGGCATGACGAGCTTCTCCAGGAGAAACAATGACGCACCTTTTCCACTATAGTTCTGTTTTATGCCGGTGGCAACAGTCCTCAGGTGGGCTTCCATACCCAGCACCACACTGATTCAGTTCAGTTGGGTACTATAAGTAGACCACTAGTTAATCCACCACACAAGCTAGTATATGACCAATCAAAAGGAGTTGATAGAAATAAAAACACAAACAAAAATCTCTAATGGTTTCATCAGTAGATTAACAAGCTCAGGAAAGAATCAGTGAGGTTGATACTATGTTAATAAAAACAAAACTGTAACATGAAGAAAAAAAAAAAGAAAACCACCCAAGCACTGATAGACAATTTAAACAGGCATGACATACTCATGATCAGCATATTTTTAAAAAGAAGAAAAGAAGACAAAGTCAAATTTGCAAATGAGAAGCGGACCAAAATTGGAAGGAGCAAGAAGGGAAGGGAAAGGAATAAAGAAGAAGAATTAAGAAATATTATGCATATATACCAACTTCCATGATAAATGTAGTCATTATGTACTACAGGCATATGCTATTAAAAATATAAATCATAAAAAATGTTTGAAGTAACAGTTACTGATAATTTTCCAAAACAATAGAGAGTAACCACAATTTCAAGAAACCCAGAGAACACTGAAAACTATATAAATAAAAAAAAAATCCAGAACTGTCTATATATATTATAGTCAGACTGCAGAAAACCAAAGACAAAGAGAAAATCTTCAAAGAAATTAGACAAATTAAAAATACAATTTTCAGCATACTAATTTTGAACTTACAAATTATCATTTTGAGCATATAAGTTATGGGGAAATCAAAGAAAATTTCAAACTGACATATTGAATATATGCTCTACATTTTGAAATTTGTTTTATATGATATATATTTTGAAATCTGGTGGGGGGGCATATGGGTACACATTTAGAAAGTAGACTACAATATATCTCTAGAATATTCCAGTAGACTTTCTAAAACTTGTAAGGGGCTTATTTGAGCAACCGTGCTGTGATGTGAGAAAGATCTTCAAAGTCTCTACCATAATCAGGTGTCCAAATCCTACTATTCTGAAAGGTTCACTGAGTCCAAGTCTGTAAGTGAATCACAGTAGAAAGGTGATCAGTTCTCAACTGCAGCAAAAGATTGGGGTCACTCTGTTCTGACAAGCCATAGAAAGGAATTTGTATTTGTCCTTTCCAGGAGCAGCACAGAGCATGTTATAGGATTAAAAGCCTGTAACATAAAAGGATATCTCAAAAGTGAAATGAATTCTCAGCACCCCAAGAAAATCCTGGACAAGACTTTCATTTATTCTGCTCTGACAGTCAATGCCAGAATCAACTCTATACCTGGTCAATGCACAGTATAAAATCATGGCAAATTTTTAAGCAAATCTAAAACATTTTTCTCTAAAATTATAGTTTAGTTTAACTCAAGGGCACTCAGCTTAAAATTTTTAAAGACCTGCTCTTTTAAATTAAAAAACCATATGATTTAATCAAGTAAGAGCTCATACATCTTAGAAATGTAAGTAACTTTTGTTTCATTTTGTGTTAATGAGAAAGAGCAATAATCACAAAGTCAGGACTTATTTGCTAGGAGTAAAAGATAAAAGTTTCATTTGAAAGCCTTTAGTATCTCTACAAAAGAAAACAAAGAATTTCAGATTTTATTTTCAAGAAATCATAATATGCTAATTATCAACATTATGGATGATAAAACTTAGAATCTCACACCTTGCTGAAAGTTAGTGAAGCAAGCATCTAACATTTACTGTTTTGGCCTTAAATATGTTACATTGTGAATTCTCAAAAAATAACATGCTATAGATAGTTTTGTTGTTAGTAGCTAAAAATATACCTTTAAAAAATAAAAAGCAAGTAATTTTTTATATTTAATATAGAGGACCCTTTTCTCTTGTTAGTTTTTAAGAGATTGCAACGCTTAAACATTTGTTTCAAAAAAATAGAGAAAACTTTTACAAAAAAGCATTAATTGTGCTGACTTTGAATTTGGAGAACTATTTAATCTTACCAGCTGGTGCTGTCAAGTTTTCCCCAATAAAATTCCTGATTCCTTACCAGACTACATTTGCCTTCAGTCATTTAGTTAGCGAAGTTCAAGCTGAAAGATGTAAACTTTAGTTATATATGCTACCGGCCAGCTATGTCATGAAATGCTCTGCAAAACAGTCCACTGGAAGATTTTGCAAAGATTCCTAGGGAAAGATGAAGCTGCAATGTGGAAGATACTAGCATTGCTAAAGTTACTTCTTAGTAAAGAGGTATCCTGGGAGACACTAACCTGAATTAGACTGTTTTAAAAGTGAAAAGTAAGCTTTTATTTTATTATGTAACTGAGATTTTAGAATTGTGTTATTTTCTAACACTAAATTAATGAAACTTTTGAAACAAACATATTTATTATCCATTAGAACAATATGCAATCCTCTTTCTGTCACTACTCATATGCAAGTCATGTAATTTTTTTTTACTATCTTCATTTAAAAATTTGGAATAGGAAAGTTTTATATTCTCAGTGGAGGTTAGCCTTGAACTGAGAAATATGTCTCTTAGTTCTAAAATCTTGAGATTTTAACTTTTGTTCTTTGTATTTACTATATTTTAAGAAGGTATTATTTTGATGCACACCATAACTTCAATGCATTTTGAGGGTTACTAGTGAAAAATTATAAGATTTCATTTCCACTCTTAATGTATTAAACTGAAATAAATTAATATCAAATGAAAGATGTTGAAAATATTAAAGTGCTAAATATGCTCATAGGACTTGACCTTCAGTGTGATTTCAAAGATTTCATGTTTCTTATACACATGACATGGGGAATGGCTATGGAAGGAATGGATGATGTCTGAGTCATGGGATGGTACAGGCTCTGAGAACAGAAATGTAGACAAAAAACCAGGTATAGCAGCTCCAGATTTCAGGGTTCATTTTTTTCCTCAGAATCTGTACTCAGATCTTAAGAGACTTTGCTTCCTAGTAATTTCTACTTATTATTTTCCTACAGCACAGGAAAGCTAAACTTGAAAGAAAATTTTATTTTTTATAATTTTAGCTGAGGGAAATCCAAACTACCCTTTGAGAAACATTTTAGTCCTCTATTGTATATATTCCACTTTTTTATTTCATCTACTGTTTATTTAAACTATGTCCTCGTTTCAGCCCTATACCTATTTTTGTAGGGCCTGTTGGTCAAGAATGGATTTTGCATAATCAAATGCCTGAAGGATATAAGAAGAAAAATATTTTATGACATGTAAATCTTATTGAAAATAAAATTTCAGTAACCTTAAATTTTGATTGGAAGCAGCTACAAACATATGTTTTTGAAATTTTGCAGCTACTTTCATGCTACAGCAGAGTTGAATAGTTGCCATGGAGATCTTATGTTCCACAATGCCAAAAGTATTTACTCTCTGTGTTTTAACAGAAATTGTTTTGTAATCCTTAATGCATTTTCCTTTTTTATTTCTTAAGTATCTTTGTTAATTTGTAATATATGATAGATCAGATATCTACTGTAACACCAATAGATAAAAGCACCTTAAAAATCAGCGTTGTCTACTTTTGTTCACTTTCTCAGAAGGAACTGAATACCTAACTTTTAAAATCAGTCAGATCTCATTGAATGTGAGATCTGTCATTTACTGCTTTTCTGATATTTGAATGGCTAATTAATTTGTGTGTGTGACTGTGTGTGTATTCCTCTTAAAAATGTGTGTTATCCCTCATGATGTAATGGCTAAAATAATGTGTTATATGAATGAAAGTTGTAGTCACATATAAACACATTTATAAATACAGATCAAATGTATTTAGTCACTTAATATTTTTATTATTTTGGCCATAAAACAATGGAAATACACTTTAAGATGAAATCTAAAGCATCATCTGTGGTCTACTTTAAAGTACACCTCTCATATTAAGAAGCCCATGCAATTTTGACATGCTTTCCTTTCAAGCATTAAACTCAGAGTATTGCATATCATTTTTTTAAAGACATAGTTTCATAGCACATACACAACATAGTTGGGAATGATAATTTGTTTCTGGGCAATTTCAGAGGCAAATAAAAGATCTGACAGTGTTCAACTGGAAAAAATGACTTCAGAAAATCAAACTATTCTTATCCTTTGACTAATATGGCACCAGCAGATTTATGTTGAATATTCTATATATATTGTAATTTGCTCTGTATATATATTATTCTATATATATTGTAATTTAAATTAAAGTATATCAAAAATACAACTATATAAATTTATATAGATATTAGAATGTGGGTTTAGTGAATGGATAATATAATTGACATGACAATTTAAGATAATCATAAAGTAAAGCTGCTGATGAAATATATAAATTACAATATGCCACAAATATGAACAGATAAATTTATATGTTAACACAAAAATATTAAAATATTCCAGACAGTGGGTAGAATAGTTCACATTAAAATTTTAAATATTCATAAATGATTAAAACTGAAGATACAATTATTTCAGTTTCTACTTAACTCCTAGCAAGCATCCTAAACTCAGTTCACTTAATGTGTTTATTATAAATAGTCCTGTATAGAAAGGTGTTTCTCTCTGAATGCATAAAGGCTTTCTTTTTTGTTCATGTTACAATATGTACTGAGGGCCTATTGGCATTACTGTGAATTATATCAAATGGATATTGACTAAGGTAGATAGGATGATAGTCTAAAATAAAAGAGTTACATTGAAATTACAGAAGAAAGATTAGACCTGAGAAATATTTAGAAAACAAAATGGCAGAATTTAGTTAAAAGATAAAATATGTATGTAAGTGATGGAATTAAGTATGAATCTTAGGTGGTTGATTTTAGAGTGACCTTAAGAGTTTTTTGTGACCAATAAAGGCAGATTAAGGAAGAGATGAAAGCACAAGAAATTCCAAAGACACACAAAGGAAGGAATCTCTATTCAGCCTCCTAATGGAGATATCCTGAAGGTAATGAGATAAATAAGCTTGAAACAGGATAATGTTTGGGTTTGGAAATCCAGGTTGTAGGCATTAGCATATAGGAAAAATTTCTGAGAATCCTGTCATTTAAAAGCATTCAAGAGGGAAGAATGAAATGATGGAAGGGGGAAAATAAAGTATGTTATATGCATGTACAAATGTACCAAAATAAAATTAATTATTCTTTGTAATTATTATATACTAACACAGCTGAAAACAAAAGACTAACATGAAAGATCTAAAAATGGATTGCAAACTAAAAGAATGTTTTGCCACCTACAATAATGATCGAACAACACTATACTCAGCATTATTCTATGATCTAAACAGTTTATAGTCAACTATACCTTGAAACTCAGTTCTTATTATAGAAATTTTCTCATTGTATTTAATTTTCATATAAATGACTATATACCGCAAGGAGACAAATTCTCCTGAAGTAATATTCTTGAAAATATCAAAGTATCAATGATCAATGGGGATGTTGAGATTATCCCTTAATGAAGGGAAGGAAAATTTTAAAATGTGTTGGCCTGTGAGAAGGCTTCATGAATTTCATTCTTTGAGCTGTCAGTGCTTATTATGGTCACTGAAGTTATGCTTGAGGAAAGGCGTAGAAGGAGGTCCTCAAAGGCTTTAGGCCCGAAGTTGTCAAGCTACGTTTGTATCTGTGTTTCTTGTGAATATTGAAGTTGCCCAAGATGTTGAAATTATTCAAGAGTGGAAAGAAAAACTGGGATTGACAAGTTACTGAAAGTGTGATGTACAAACTGAGGACAGGCCTATAAAAAATTAAGGGGTCGTCTACGCATAATGCTTTCCCTGGCTATTACTCTCCACTTTCCCATCCATGCTCCAGCTGCCACTTTGGGAAATGGCTCCACTGAGCTAGCTTTCTCTGTTACAGAATACCAAATGTTATTGAAGAAGCAATTTTTGCATAATTGCAAAAAAAAAAAAAAGAAAAGAAAAACCCAGAAATTTTACTTTGAACATGCCCATCAACTGATGAATGAATAAAGAAGACGTGTTTTTTATATATACAATGGAGTAACACTCTGCCACACAGAAGGATAAGTTTGAGACATTTCTAGCTAAATGAATACACATGGAGACCGTACTATTAGTGAAATAAATCAGAAACACATGTAAATACCACATTGCTTCTCTGGTGTGAGAAACTTAAAGTATAAACAAGGACCAAATGTATAATAAATATTGTGAAATAGAGAGTTTAAATGGGAAGGGGAACTACTGAAGGGAAAGGGGGAAAGGAAGGTAAAAGAAAAAAATGAGAAAAGAAAGAAGAAATGGAAACAAAAGTTTTGTAAATAAGGAAGGGGAGAGGGGTTGAAAGGGGAGTAGGGGAATGGGAAAGAAAGAATCACATTATATCCTGCACAGGTGCAATCTCCCTATGATGAATGCAATCATTATGTGTACCTAAATTGTACCAATAAATTTAGTTAACAAGAAATGTCTTCCTAATTTCTTAAATCTGGTATTTTTGTTCCCATTTAAACACACTTTTATTGATCTTTTATAACCTAAGTGACAAAGTCCATTGCTACAGCACTTTGCTCTTTGATTCTGCTCCGATTGAATTTTACCTTTCGGTATTTGTCCTCTCCTTCTAGCACAAGTACTCTCCTTAACGGAAACTCTTACCCATACTTCACCCTTTTCTCATATTTCCTGTGATATCTATGCAACTTTCTTTCACTACACATTGCCCTCTTCCTTGACCCATATGGTAAACTCCTACTCACATAAAAAAAAATCATCTCCAACGCTTACTTTTCACTGAATCTTTCACTTAATGTTTTCATAGCACTAGTTTATACCTCTGCTCACCATATTTTATTTACTGTAATTTGTTCACACCTGCCTCTCATTTTATTGTGGGCTCTCAGAGGGAGGGTGTCATATTTTATTCAGCTTTTCCTCTTCAGCATCAAGCATAGAACCTGGCACGTGGTCCACATCAATTACACTCACTGTACAAAACAGGCAATTGTATTTTTCCTTGTAAAATGAATGTTTAATGTTAGAGTCTGGCTGAGACAAGTAAATATTTCTAAAAATAGATCTGTTTTACTTATTATTAGCTTGTTCAATGTCCTTTTGACTTGTCCAACATAGCTTTTATTTCTTGTTATTTACTGTCTGTTCTTTATTATTAACAGGTTTTATCATATGCCAGCAATTGCTTTGCAGGGAAAGTATGTGATATACAGACATAAAAAATGCACAGATACACATGTATAGGTTAGGATTAGTTTAGCATTTTAATAACTGCTCCTTTCAGCATTTTTCTGTCATTCAGAGTGTAAAATTTACATCTGAAAAAATGGCAGGAAGAGATAGTCCCTCTATTCTTAATTTCATGAAATCTTTTATTTTCATTAAAAATGGCTAGCATAAGTTAAACCATTTTATATGAATATTTTATAACATTTTTGTTATTTTATGCTATTTTCAAACTAATGTAAACATCTGCTCAAATTGTTATGTATGTAATTATTAACATTCATTGCACTCTAAAAGAAATTATTGCATATCAAAAGGGTGTGCTGAATAAGGAAGTGTAAATTTTAAATGCTTTAATTTGGCTTATCTTGTAGCATAAAAACATAGTTTTCATGAATAAAATATTCTAGGGAAGCAAAATTTTTAAAGATCACAATTTTCTCATTGTTTCTATTCAAAATAATTCTTACACTCTAGTGGAAACCATAATCTCCAATGACAAAAGTGCATTTCCCTCTTTTTACTTTAAAAACAGAAAAAACGTATGTAGTCATCTAAAATTCCATCATCAAAATAAAAGTAATAATGAGAAGTAGTCAGAGACATGGTTTCTAGGGTCTATTCTATATTTTCACTTTAGAAATGTGTAATCTTGAACGATTTTCTTAACTTCTGAAAATGTTCTATTTTTATTTGCAAAATTGGGTTCGTGTGTATAGTCTTCACTAGTGCTCTATTGGACAGACAACGTAAATAAGTAAAGGATTTTAAAGTACAACAGAGATGGGGGAGAGCTTTGGATAGTCTGATGTAAGGGAGCATAAAGTTCAAATTTTATCTAAATCTTAATGGACTCCTACTTTAATTGCTCTTATAGTTTCATTGTTCAACCACTGGATTTGCAGTGACGCTGTATTATGCGGTATTGCATTTTGTGGAACTGATTGTGTTGCGCTATGAGTATTTGTGATTTGGCTTGTTCTGATTTCTAGAGAGTTAAGGTACATGAGTATACTGGGTTGAAAATTAAAAGAAAATCAATACTACGCATCTTTCCATGTAATTAAAAATCATTTAAAAATAATTGATTTCAATGACCACTATAATTGTAGCCTTAAATTTGGATTGCAGGGTACACAAAGTTAAAATGAAGCAAAGTGCATCTGCATTGCTACCTGAACAAAGTCCGACTCTTTCTTTGTTTCACATTTTTCTTTATTATTGATCATTGCATACACATATTTCTTTTTAGCAGATGTGAATATTCACAACATACTTTGTTCATTGTTACCTTTTATATACCTTTTACTGTTTCAAAATAAATGTACATCTAAATGATCTGCGATACACATTGGTGAAGAGAAAAATATAAGTTAGAGTGATAGGACTGTTCAGTCACTGGCAGCACAATATTAACAATATGTGTAACCACACATATCTTGTAGCACTGACTACTGTCTTTCAACTAGATGGAATGAGAATTAGTGAAGAAACTACTTAGAGTTGGTTGAGAGCTGCCTCAGGTGCATGTTGATAATATTTCTACAACACAAAAAGACATTTTCCCTTCAAAAACACTGTCAGGGACTCATAAACACAAGCATTCCTTAGGGAGTCATTATTGCCTTAAAAGACTATTGAGCCTGAAGAAAACAGTGCAGGTTTTAGGACTCTAATTTATAATACTGTCATTTTCTTCATGAAACAGTTTTTTTTTTTCCTGATAACATGTATAGACTTTCAGATGAACTATTAAAGGAATAAAATCGGATGGAAGAGGATGCTCCTAATTTATAACCATGTGTATTTTCTAACCCCTTAAGAAGTAATGGAGAACCATAGTGTTTCAACAATAAAGGGAGATAAAAAAAGTTGTGGGGCTTTTTGGGGTAAATGGTACCACACTTTGACAGAAAAAGTAAAATAACAGTGTTGGCACTTCTGCCATTAATAGCTGTATTTTAATCATTTCAATTGCTGAAAAATTTTAGTCAACAAAACTTTATTCCTGAGTTTGGAAAGAGAATGAGACAATGTTCACCCACAAAAGTGCATAATGTATAGCTATAGAAAAATATGATTGTAAATATCTGAACATATAGGCAACATAGAAAAATGATAAATGTAGAGAACAACTAATAATCTTTATACAATTATTTCTAAAAGTACATAAACTAAGTATTTTTTAAGAAGAGTTTATTTGAAAGCAATGTATACATACTTTCAAAACTTTACATGCTCCATGACACTATTCCTACAAATATTAATGAATTATTAGCTGTAATAATAAATGTAGTTATTAAAATATTTTTTCTCTTGATATTTTCCATGAATAAAATGCTGTCTGTGAAGAAGTGTGAAGTAAACACACTTTGACATTATTAACAATCCTTTAATTAAATGACTGATGAACTTAATAACAATTTGTTGATCGTAGACTATTCCATAATAAAGCCATGTTTAAATACGAATACAAAGAAGGAGCTGTAGAAGGATCAACAAATAGAAGTGACATATAGGAACCTAAATTATGATTAACAGTTTGCCAACTGTGTAAGGGGAAGGCATATCATTTAGAAGAAACGTTATAGGGTTGGGAATTTAGCTCAGTGGCCTAAGCGCCTTCCTGGCAAGCATGAGGTTATGAGTTTGATCCCTGGTAACAGAAAGCCAAAAAGAACATGCAAAAGAACACAAGATGAGATAAACACTCCAAATACTTTCTTTTTATTAAAGGAAAGGTAAATAAGGATCAGATTATAATGCTGTATTAGGAAACAGATTTTTGTTTGGTAATAGGAACTAAAATTTATTCAAAAATTGTTAATATATGGCATGTGCAGTTTAATAACATGAAGGGCATAAGTAAGCTAGAAGCAGAAGCTTTTGTAGACAAAATAATACTTTAAAATATATCTCATTCCACAGAAGTCCCACATGAATACTGAATGAAATATATTTAGAGAAATATATTCCTAAGGATAGAAAGCTCAAGACATATGCATTCTACATGCTATAAATTTCAAAGAATTTAATTAAGCATACCAATATGTATGCAATAGTTTCTGTGTCATAGATAACTAAAATAAAGCAAATAAAGTAGATCGATGTATCCACTACCTACAAGAGACATGAGTATGTTGAAAAATGTAGGTGAACAAAATAAAGAAGGTGGTAAATTCAGTGATCTGGGAAACACAGAAGCTATGTGAAAAATCTGCCTGGCCATTCTGTCCAAATAGTAGTAATTAGTTCTAATTTTAATTTAGTTAAAATAATATACATGCAATTAAAAAATTCTAATAAATCTTTATTTCTTGTTCATGTCATTTAGGTTTGGAAAGGAGTGAGAAGAATGAGTGGATTTCATTTCTATCCCCTCATATAGCTGACTAAAGCCTTGCATTGTGAGTATAGACAGCCCCTAAAAATCAAGAAAAAAGCAAACCCAATTTTATAAAAGCGCATAAATATGGAAAAGACCACTACAACAAAAGAATAGTCTAATGGGCAATAAGCAGAAGCACGGTCATTACTTATGAAGAAAATACAAATTAAACCTCACAGATGAAACAATATGTACCAATCGGAACAGAGAAAAATCAATACACTGAATATGTCAAAGATTGATGATAATGTACCAAACACTTTTATATTGTGAAAGTGGAGGTAAATTATGTATTTCTGTAATTATTTGGTAGAATCTACCAAAATATACTAGGTCTAAATATTCCTATTTTAGATAGAAATTTCTACTTTGTTATAAATTTGACCTACTAGCGTGCATTAGGTGCATGATTTACTCTAATGTTTTCAGTAACTCTTAGGACTCTGGTTTTCAGTTGAGGAAATGGAGGTAGAGAAATCAAATATAGTGTAGACGTTTCTCAGTTTCTAATGGGATTATATGTTAATGAAGTTATTGTAAGTTAAAATATCCTAGTTCAAAAGTACATTTAACACATCTAAAATTTCAAATGCCATGGATTAGTGACTCTACTTTGTAGGTAATTGACTATTTTTCCTTGTGATAATGCAGCTGAGTGGGAGCTACAGCTTTCTGTGGCTATCCAGCTTTGAGCAAAATTATCATTCTGCATTATTTAAAGAAAATCCTTTAAATTTTGACACAAAGTTTCTAGTGAATGTATGTTGCTTTTGTGTCATTATGATTTAAAAAAATTAAGTCAAACCATGCTGAGTAGGGAATATTCTGTACTGTCTAATTAACATATTTCTGGAGTCAGACTTAACACTGGATCATAACAGGTTGATTTAATAATAAGTTAACATTGGGCCAGTCACTTTGTTTCTCTATAATTTAGGTGAATTATCACAAGTCTGGAGATAAGAAAGTACTTAGGGATATTTTGCAATTAAATAATATGATGAATGTAAAACACTAAAGAATTCTGATAATATGAAATACAATGACTATCATAAAAATTTAATATATCTAGGAACAAGTTTAAGAAAATGTGTGGACTAAATAATTAAAACTCCTTTTGGTTTTAACTTTTAGAAGATTTCTTTGAGAATAGGTTTCTTTCTGGAAATAATTATTTCTAACAGAACAAATAATAGACATGACACAAATTGCTATTCTAGTATTACCTTTTCTCTTTGGTAATTCTCAAATTCCAGCTGCTTGCTTTGGCTTGTACATTTTTGAAAGAATTCCTGGGAAAATTGAATATTTTCAATTTTCAAAGCTATAAAGATCTGCTCTCTTACCCCTGTTTCATTCTATGCGTTTATTAATATGCCACAGGTTTCTAACCACTAGGCATTCATTCCTACTTACCAGTAATATGAAATTTATGGAAATTGCTAATGCACAATGATATCCAAGTGTTATGTCTGCAACTAAGTATAGTGTCACTGGTATACTCTATTGGTTCCTTGGACAGATGCTCTGTAATATCATTTGCCACAGTTAGCCATAATACATATAAAACTGGCAAGAACCACAAAGAAGCAGACCCTTTGGTCATGATAATTTAATAATTATCAGCGAGTTATAAAAGATCAATCTAGGATATATAAACCATGTGTTGAAAATGGGGAAAAAGAATACCCAATACAAAGTTGTGATGTCACTGAAGTGAGGACTGATCGCTGATTTAATTTATTAATTATTTTATTTCTTTACTAGTTTGCTTTATTGTTCTGTACACACTACTTGACATCCACAGTTTGAAGGAAGGAAAGTTTAATTGACCTCTTGGTTTTGGGGAACTCAGTTCATGATTTGTTGGCTTACAGGCAGAGACATTATGCCAGAAGGAATTGTTTAGTTCATGGTGGCAGTGAAGCAGGGTAGGAACAGTTCCAGAGAATGAAAGATGAGGAATGGGGCAGAGATCCCAAGGCTTTGCCTTCATAATCACCCAGACACACCCAGAATTTCATTCTATCAATCTCTAGGGAGAATTCCCAAACCAATCCAAGTGAACACTTCATCCTAATTAACTGCCTCATTCCATTCTTTGTCAGTTTGTAGGCAAAACGGATCTCCTTAAACTACACATAATCTCAAAATAAAGAAAATAGTAAGCTCATAATTTGTACTAATGTAGTACAGCTAGCCTTTCTATGACTAGGAATACAACACTGTCCTCCCCCAAAAGTCTCAGTAGTTCCAGAATTTTTTATAATCAATATCTCTACTGAGATTCAAAGAAAACTCTTAGATCTGAAACACTGTTAAAAAAACAGTTGCATTATTCCAAGGTATAATACCTCAGCATAGTTATTTCCATTCCAAACCAGAGGAATGGAAGGTAGAAAAGAATTGCATCAAAGTAAGACTGAAACCCAGAAAGGGCCTATATCCCCACATCTGTCATCCCAGACACATGGTGGTGATACGTAAGTTCCAGAGGATTTGGGCTGCACCATCCTATGCTACAGTCTTGTTAGTTTGAGCCCATATGGTCTCTGTCGTGTACTGACTCCATAAATGGCCTGCAGATTTCCTTGGCAGACATGTCATGCCTCTGGCATCTCCTACTTCATGGGGTCTCCACTGCACCTTTCTTTTCATTCCCACAGGATCACGTGTTGTTGTCTTCTGGGCTCCACACCTGGTCTCTCAGATCTTCCCTTTAGGTCTGGGTGGTAACTTACTTGACTCTATAACTACTAGATTTTGCATGCCAGTTAAACCAGCATCAGGTAGATGATTACAGAGTCTGCAATCAAAACAGGGAATCATAAGAGCCCTTGAATCATGCCTGCAGCAAGCTCTGAGTGCCTAGATGGCTGAAACATTGTCTTATATTCCTGAATGAACAGGATAACTTAGAGCTCTCTTCTCAAAGACAAGTAGTTCTTGTTTTGGATGTTACTGAAAGTTCAAACTTGGGTCACTCTATCACTGAGCAAGCCATTTTTTAAATTTTATTGTGATAAAGGTGCTGGCTAAATTGCCAAGGCTGTCCTCGATTATGCAACCTTCTTGATTCAGACTTCTAAGTAGCCGGGATGAGAGGCATGAATCACTGCATCTAACTGAGTTTGTTTATTTAGAATCCAAGGTCACTGAAATTAAAATTTTCTTAATGAACATTTGACTAAACTACATATTATGATCATATTACAGACAGTGATGAATAATGATTATAAAAAACAAAATATTACAAATATCTTCTTAGATGAGGTTGATAGGACTTTTTCAAAAATTTTACTTATCCATGTAGCTATATTGGTAGAAAATAAAGAATTTAAAGTTAAAAACTGTTAAAAATCTAATTTTAATTCAAATTTTTATTTGAGTAAAATCAGAATAGTCCTTTAATTCACATAAAAATGTACAAAGGAAAGAAAGAAATTTTATTTAATTCAAACCATTAAATTCTTTTGACTTCTTTCAATTTCAGTGTCAAAGATTACAAAATAAGTAATATTTATTTTTTTAAGTTTGATTATTTCTTTTATTTCCTTTTTCAATTTTTTGAATCAAAAATATGGAAAGAATTTAGCAAAGGGATTGTTTATTAGTGGTACCGGACATTTAAAAGGATTAATTACCAGTTTTTAGTGACATTCTCTTCTTTCCCCCATCCCTCTTCTCTCTCTCACTTTTCTTTCAGCCTTCTTGAGTTTTAGAGACACTGATACTTACACTTCAAAGCAAAATTTTGTTCTGGGTTTGGGAAATTTTATGTACCAACTGTGTATTAATTGTAAAATTTGGTTCATATGTCAACTAAGAAACTTAATTTTTCTTAGGGGGCAGAGAAAATATCAATATTAATTTTTAACTTTAAGGTTAATTTCAGGCACATACCTTGACAGAAATAATGTAAGGTACTTAACAATTAAGGTTCTAGATGCTGATTCCTTCTGTACACAGAAAAATAGTTACATGGTCTTATTTTCACTTGAGGTGGCTTGAAGACCAGTCACTACTCTATTCTGTCCCTCAAATTTTGTGATACCTGTATGTTGAAGGATCTAATTTTACTGTTCTCAATATACATATACATACATTTATGCTTTCACTTCTACTGCTACTCATTCTATATTTCTTAATAATTTTCTTTATAAACATCTTATAAATCATTAGATACTTCTCCTGGGTTATCTTCCTAGAAAATTTAAAGACATTATAGTGGCATATACATACCCATATTTATAACAGCACAACTCCTAAGAGCTAAATCTTGTAGGTGGCCTATGTGCCAACCAATAAGTGGATGGATTAAAAAATGTACTCTGTGTACATAATGGAGTACCATTCAGAGATAGACAGATAAATTTTTGTAATTTTATGCAAATGGATGCATTTCAAATCTGTAACTCCAAAAGTTAGATATAGAAGAATAAATATGAATTTTCTTATATGAGAGACCTAAATTATCAATAATGTAAAAAGGAAAATAAAACAAATATGATAGGAAACAAGGAGATAGACTTGTGGGTCCAGGAATAGGAGCTGTGAATAGGGAAAGATGGGAGATAGGGAAGTGAAGGACAAGTAAAGTGGATTGAGATGTGATGTGTATACATACCAATACCCCACAATGAATATTATGTACCACAAAAATAAAAACAAAAAATTTAAATAAGTAAAAACCATACTGGACAATATCTGGCTATTCCTTCAATATCACTTATAGATGATGGGACTTAATTTGCAATAAGTATCAAATAACTACTGATTATTAAGATATTTTTGCAGGGATAGCTAGCTTGCTATTCTGGCCTTGGTATTTTCATTTTCTCATAAGTAGAGAGTACTAAAATAATCTCATTCCCTTCATCTACTTATCTCTGCTAGTGTTTCTGAATATTAAATAAATAAATAAATAGCATCCAAGGTACTTATGCCACTGTCAGGAATATAGTCAGTGCTCAATAAATGTTATCTCCTATAGTTTTCTTTATAAATGATCATCCCACGAATATAAGTATAATTCACACAGAATAATCATTTTTAATTAGATTGGGAATATATTTTTATATTATTCATTGTATTTTGTTCTTTGTAATTCTAGCTAATATTAGTACTTATAGCTCTAGAGGCTCTACATGTTCATGGCTGTATACTTTTGTATTCAGGTGTTATGCTGATAGAAAATTTGAATTATGCACTCCAATTTCAATTTACAGACA
>RJWM01021636.1:0-35049 GCA_004363535.1 Dasyprocta punctata
CTTCATGTGATCACCATATTTTTGGCTTAATATCTACCTTTTCTGCAAACCATTATTTCATTTGTTTTGCCTGTTTATAGTTGTTTTGGAAAGAAGTGTATATCCATTCCCTGTAAAACCATCATATTGTGACTGAAGGTATGGATGCTCTTTGTACAAATCTCTGATTCTCTGTCTTCCTACTGTATTCTCTTACTCATATATGTATGTTAAACAATTTATCAGAGTTATTTAAAGGTCTCTGTTTGAATCAAATGGTAGCTATGCTTTAAAATATCTTCAAAATTGGCAATATCCTTATTTTTAATGCATGTTTGACAATCATTTTGTGTCACTTGACTTTACAGGAGCTGATACAAAGCATGAAGAAATCAAATGGATATTCCTTCTATATTAGAGTTTATATTTAGGAAGAAAAGGCACAAAACAAAGTGAAATAAATAATATGTCCCATAGTGACAAATACAATGGTAAAGAGGAAGATAAAACTAGAAATTATGTAATAGTTCATTGACTTAGGAGCCCAGAAATCCTCACAGAGACATTGACATTTAAATAATGACCTGAAAAACATAAAGACTAAATAGATAGAAACCAGGGAGGACTTTACTAAAGAATGCCATATGTTCCTGCAGAAGGTATATGCCTGGTACAATTATCAAAAAATGAACATGCCCCACTACACTAAATTCACATATGGAAACTGAATCCTCAGTGTTACAGTATCGTTACTTGTAGAAATGGGTGAACGATTTTATATTTTATTTAGCTTCAGCAACCCATCAAAATCCAATGTGTATATGTTATTTCTTTAAACATATTATGCATGCTTACTATATATCCAGGTATTCTTTTATTATATCGATTATTATAAATTATAGAGAAACAAAGATAATTTCGTTCGTCCTCTACGGAATTAAATCTTCCACCGATTATTATTATATAGAGGAAAAAGAATATCAATAATATTACTTTCCACAAATTTAGTGAATCCAATCCAGAGTTCATTTCCTGATTTGAGTAAGTCTTCTCAATATTATAATTTCAAATGTATATTTTCCATAGATATATGACATTTCAATAGCTGCTTAATCAGATAAACTAACAAAAGTAATTAAAATTTTAGAACCTACCTAAAAAATCTAATTAGACCAAGAACATATATAGAAAAATTTGTGTAGGGCAATTCATGCAATTAAACAGGTAATTTTGCAAGTTAGCAATCATTGTATCTGTGACTTCCAGCCTCCATTAAAATGCACTATATTTAACATTTCAAAAATGATATTTCACTTCATAGTATGTTTGTTTTCCATATAGTCATACCTCATTTAACTGTATGATATTGGTGTGTCTTTTTACAGTTTGCAAATATGTGTTTGTATTTGTTCTTTTGTACATACGTCATTAGACTCCAAGTGTTTGTAGTATTCATATCTTATTTTGAAGACCAGATACTCCCCTAGCCGTCTCTATGACTAGCAGTTTTTGGCAAGTAGTAGCAGGCACTGAATTCATGTTTCTTCAAGTGGAATTATAGATATTTCATTATAATTAACAGGAACTTTGAACAAAGAAAGGATAAATGTTTATCTCAATAATGAAAATTCACAATATCTGATTAGTATATAAAATTAAATGCAGTGATAAAACACCCAGATCTAAGCTCTAAAACTATTTTCAACTGTTTTCTATAGCTAACAGGATTATTGTTTCTATTTCTATACAACCTGTCATTTGAATTTTGATGGGAATAGCCCTGAATCTGTGTATCACTACGTGGCATGGAGATTTCAATAGTATTTAGGGGCTGGGAGTTTGGCTCAGTGGCTTAAGTACCTGCCCTGGCAGGCGTGAGGCTGTGAGTTTGATTCCCGGTGCCACAAAAAAACAAAAAAAAAAAAAATAGTATTTAGTCTTTTCTTCTTCTTCTTTCACTCTTGAGTTTATAAAGTCAAAAACTGATGCATATTTAAGTACATCAGATGAAACTTAGGAAAGGCAATGTGACAGAATAATGTACCCTATGATATCAACATATTCCAGATTCAATCAACCATCTTTCACTGCTTACATATTTAGTTGTTAATATTCTGAAGTTAGTGGTAAAGAGGCTTAGAAGTTTCACTTAACAAATACATAAATCTCTAAAGAAGAAAATATTAATATATAATGAGAAATAAAATCATGCAGCTCACTTTATTGGTCCAGCTCATTCTCTCCTTATAGACAAACTTCATGGGAAACCATATGTTTGGAATATTACACATTTCTATTGACTCATAATATTACAATCATGAAAGACAGAATAAATGTTACCAGCCAGATGTGGTACACAAACCTGTAATCCTAGCACTCTGAGAGGCTGAGGTGAGAAAATGGCAAGTTCAAGCCCAGCCTGGGCAGCTTAGTGACATAACAATATCTTCTTTTAAAATATTTCATAAATAGGACTTTTGATACACCTCAGGGCCAAGGCCCTGTATTCAGTTCCTAGCACCATAAGTAATAATAAAAGTAAAAGTGCCTTTATAAACTCCCCTTTCATACACATTATATGCTATCTCTACTCTCCCAAAAATAGACATAAGTTGAGAATTTAATGTTATTAAGGTAGTGATAGCTTTGATCTGAAAGTAATTCAGGACTTCGTTTTCTGGTGCCGATGATTCAACCCAGGCCTTGCACATGCTACGGAAACATTTTATCACTTAGCTACTCTCTCAGTCCTCAAGCTTTTTTCTTTTTAACTTCAAGACAATATTATTTTCTTCTCATTCTCAAAAGAAGCATGTGGTTTACGGTCAAATCGTCATGATTGCACCAGATTTATGTTTTTAGAACATAATCATAATTCAAATATTTTTTCATCCTCTGTGTCTTTCTTTTTGTTTAGTATTTATGTAGTTATGTTGCATTTCTCAATATAAAAACTATAACGTGTAAACATCCTAACATAAACAACCAGACTGATTTTATTGCATCAACTTAATAAAAACCATAAATACCTAAATTCTTACTATATAATTTCTACCATCTTGATTGTAATGAACATGGGTAATCTATAGCAATACTTGCTGTTTTACTAAAACAGAATTAATATTTTCCTTCCTCCTTCTGCATCTAAAAATGTTTAATGGAGATTTGTTTTCAACCTATTACTATGGCATAAGTGATTGTAAGACAACCAGGTAGGACTCTCTGATGGTAATGATATTCTGCCCCTTTATCTGTGTTGTTGCTTGCAGGGAACATTCTTTGAATCTTTTGAAATATTTAACTAGCTGTATAAATAAGATCTGTGCATTTTTAGTAAGAAATTGCTAGTAAGTGTTTTAAAGATGATAGAAATTTACACAACAAATGTCTGGTTTGCATGAATTTTTCAGTTTAAAACCTACATTGTTAACTAAGAGTAAAATGCAATTTTTTCTAGATGTTAATAATGACCATTATATTTAGGTTCATTTATTTATAGGATATACAAAGATGGAAAACAATAATTCATGTGTTTCAAACCCCAAATTATATAAAAGAGCAAAGGGGATTTGTAAAAGACAATAGTTAATTAGAATAAGAACTAGAATTAGAAAGTAGCTCACTGAATAATAATCTCTTTGATGTATTTTAAAATAACAACTGGGTCATTCTGTAATTAAACTTACTTGATAAAACAAAGAAGTCCTCAAAATAAGACAAATAAAAGCTTAGACAAGATACAAAGGCTGAAATTATCATCTCTAGTCATTTAAACTTCATTTTACTGTATGTTTTGTAACAACTGTATTTACCATGTCCTGAAAATTTTACTTGTGGGTTGTCATGAAGTATCACAAACAATTACGAGGAGCTACCAGGTCTTGTTGTTTACCTGCCATAACTGCTAATGATATCCTGAAGTTATTAAGCTAAGTGAAAGAAATGAAACATCTTAAGCTTAAAGTACATTGTAGTATTTGACATTGGCTACAGGGACTCTAATTTCATATACAGTCCGGTGATACATTTACAGGTTTAATTTTATTTTTTCTGTTGCCGCATCTTCTATTGTAAGCTATGATTTCTATCGTAACTTTAGGAAAATGAAGGTTGAGGTACACATTAGCACTTCTCCATCTGGGATACTCAGAGGTCACTTACACCACTGTGATTTAATACAGCAATATGGAATGCAGCAGAATTTTTGTTCAACAAGATATTATAAGAAATAAAATAGTAAGTTTCCAAAACGATTAAACATTGATACCAGAATAGCATATGCTGGGCTAAAAATAAAAGCTATTAATAAAAAGCCTTTCTGAAGTACTGCTGTCATCAAATCCATCTGTCCCTGGGAGGACTCAGCAGGTTGCTTTCTATTGCCAAGAGAGCAGTCCTGTGTGCAAGGACTTTAAATGACCTACCCACCCATGAACACAGTCTCCTCTATATTCTTTCAGTTAGATGACTGTGGCTTAACAGAAAGAATAATATTCTTTGAATCCGGTGACATTTCTGTCCTATTCTACCTCAGTAGTTTTCAAGCTCAAATATGCTGTTTATGCCTCTAATGCCTCAGTTGCCTTATCCAGAAAATGCAGCCAATTCACTCACAGTTGAACTACATTGTTTGAACAATTAATATGTGGAGATTTATTGGAAGAATTATGTAATCATATATTAGTTTAAGCAATATTGACAGTCAAACTCTTAGAGAGAAAAGAAATACTGAGAGTATCACCTTACACTTTGATCTGAAGAATAAAACTTCTCTAGACTTAAATTTATTCACTGTGGAATATCTATGGTAATTTGATACTCATTACCATCCAAAGAGGCCTATTCGATTATTAGCTACAATTCTCAGGAGTTTTGTCTTATGCTGAATGAAAATGTAGTTTCTTATTGTGTCTTTCCAATGTTGTCAAATTGCCTTATTTCATACAGAACAAATTTAAACTATTATTCTACCCAATTCAGCAGATAAACAGTTATCAAACCTAAACTAGGTTGTGAAAATGTACATAATGAAATCTATAATCTAACTGGTTTCATGTGAGAAACAGATGAGAATGTCAATCACTGAAATACAATGGGCCTAAAGTACTATACGGAAGTATTCACAGGCAGGCAGGGAAGACAGGTGGCATCTAACTGAACTTGAAAGGACTGAGGAAGGAGGTAAAGTGGATACTGAAGGACTCCTGGAAAAACATGAGGATTGGTATTCTAACGGAGAAAAGAGCATGCACAGACATGTCTCGGCTGCATTCAAGTGCTTTAAAACTTTTATACATTTTTAATAAATTTTTCTAAAGCTTAAATAACAAACTAGAAAAGCATATTTTAGGGATTGCCTGTGACTGGAGTAGAAGTTTACCTAGTATGAAAGAATAAACTATCACATGCATTTGGAATTTGAAACAAATATTAATGTATTTGATGTAGCATTAGTAGCATTTAATTATTGATGGAAAGATTGATCGTTAAGTGAAGCATATAAGTAGAGGATATTCTATAATTTCCATTAGGTTAAGAGTTTTTCCACCCAATTAATGTAATATGAATTCAAATAAAGTAATAAATTATTGATATGAAGATAATAGCTGGAAAATATTCAGGGTAATATTAGGAAAAGCATAAAAAAATTAAGAAGTATCTGTAAACCTAAACTCTAAAAATTTTAATATCAGGATTATTTTTTTTGAGACAAGAGTCTTGTTGTACAGCCCAGGTTGGCCTCAAGCTTACAGCCATCCTCCTGCATCAGCCTCCCAAGTGCTGGGATGACAGGTGCGCATCACCATACCGGCAGGGCCAGTATGCCCCGCTAAACTCTAAAACATCTTAAAAGTGTCTGTAAATCTTTCTCTAGGGGAAAAATGTGAGGTGATTTTGATATAGGTAAAATAACAACGTTTCCAATGACTCTGTTGTCAGATTGGTTCAGAAAACTTTATTTCTTTCAGATTCCTCTCCATAAAAGTTAAGATAATTTTAAATATAGATAAAAGTGCTTTATACCTAATATATTGTAAATATTGTAATTCATTTTAGTAAATAGTATAATTTTAGGAGATTGGCTTTATTAGAAAGCTCATTTGTGATTTTTTCATATGTAAAAGCCTGCTGAGAATCTGGACTCTAGTTTCATGCAGAAGTATTAAGTGACTCAATGTTAGAAATGCACACAAAAAAGGAAACTAATTCACACATACATATATGTACAGACAGGTATAAGTAACACACATGAAGCAACTATATCACAAAACAAAATACCAAGACTCTATTAAAATGAACATGATAGTTAAGTAGTTCATGCAGAAAGAATTTCTTGGTATGTGTCAAGATTTCAGATTAGAAGAGTACAAAATATTTATTGTAAGCTTCATATAAATGGTTGTTCACATTTTATAAGTTGAGAAACAATGTCAATGTTATCATAAAGATTGTTTCCTTTATTCAACTGTAGTACATGATTATATTTTATTGAGTTTTAGAAAATGACCAATGAAATGACAACTTTCCTGTTAGTATCTTTACTACATTTAATGTTTTATTGTTTCCTAAAATATTATGAGGAAAAAATACTAATAATAAACAGAAAGAGGAAAGTGGTAGTAGCCTTTCCATGGGGAGGGGAGTTAAGAACATAAAGAGTTTGACTTCAGGAACCTGATGAAAGAATCAGAACAAAGATGTTGAAAAATCTACCCGGCTCTGCATTATGGTCAGTCTTATTTATCTATTGGGGTCATAAACTTCAGTGAAAAAGTAATAAGGTAGTTTTGGTGTAATTTTATTTCTTTGTAACATAGATGAACTCAGTGTCTTGCCAACCTTGGTTAGCAAGTGGTGAGAAGAAGTACTAAGGTCAGGAATCCCACGGTCCTCTCTGTTACGGCAGTGCTAGAATATTAATAAGAGTCTCAATATCCCAGATGATGCGTCAGCTCCGTCATCCTTAAAGTAGCTCTCATTTAGAAAAAGATGATGCCACAAAGAACCACCTGTGTGCTAACAGAGGATGTTCTTCGTCTGTGTCTGCAACATGCATTCATTGTATAAAATGTGAGCTTTCAAGATTTATGTTCTGGAATTAACTTTTCCAGCATAGTTTTGCTCCATCTTAATTAGGCAGAGATAGTCCTTGTCATTATTAGACAGAAAACTCTTTGTAGTTATTTTTCTGGAAAAAACAAACAAGAATAGGAATACAGAGGACATGACAAAGGAAACTGTAAGATAGATGTAAGGTAGTACAAGTAATTCGTAAAATAATACTATTGAACAAAGATCAAACAAATTCTTTCTTTGCTTATCTCATTGTATTGTGATACCTTTATGACCCAGATGTCTCCAGAATGTGTCACCCTAAATTTAATGCGGTTTGTAGACTCGGCTTATGCTGCACGTAATTTGTTCTATCAGTACTTTTGAATGGGTCCGTATTACTTTTTTTTTCTTTTTTTTTTTCAGCACCAGGGATTGAACTCACTACATTGCACCTGCCAGACAGGCGCTTAAGCCACTGAGCCAAATTCCTGGCCCTAGTTTTTTTTTTTTTTTTGTTTTGTTTATTTGTTTGTTTGTGGCGGGGTCACACTATGTAGCTCAGACCGGCCTTGCACTCGCGTTGTAGCCCAAGCCGGCCTCAAACTCACAACACTCCACCTACCTTGGCCTCCCAAGTGCTGGGATTAAAGGCATATGCCACCACGCCCGGCTGGGTCCGTATTACTTGACATGCATCTTTCAGAATGTTTTTCAAGGTCTACAGTGAAAAATGTCCTGATAGTCATTGTTATAGTTGATTACAGTTGAATGCCCTACTTAAGTCAGAAATACAACCTGTTCTACTAAAAATGTATTAAGGTTAGATATTTGGAAAACTAGAACCAAATTCAATTGCCCAGTATTTTCCACATCAATAGTATTTAAATAAAAATATCATAATATAAATTTTGATTTAGGTTTAATATGATTTTTTAACTGTTTTGTGTGCATATATGTTTTTCTTGACGCAAGGGTAGAATACTCAGTTTTCAAAGAAGCAGTTTTCTTTTGTTGTTTTTGCATAACAGAACAGAATAGGGACAGAATGGCAGTTGCTATTAGTACATTAATTAAACTGTCCAGTTAAAGTAGAAATAAGGTGAAGATCTTTAACAAAAAACTTAGTTTTTGCTGTTTCAGCTCTAAAAAATGTCAAAGAAACTTTGGCGTGGGAACATTTTGTAGGCCCTATCTGTGTGCTTTTGTAAGTGAGTGAAGCTTCCTCTTAGAGGTAAAGGACTCAGGGCTGCAAAAATCTGGCTACACTCTTTTCTAGGCTCCCACATTTGTCTAAATTCCTATATATATTTTTCTGCTTTTCCAGGCCTAATCCATTTCATCTCCTTAATCATAACAGGCAGTCACTCATGCATACCATTCTGGTAATTGAATTATTCTTCTATTTCTTCATTCTGTTATCCCAAATCTAACCCACAATTTCTCACAAACCTCTCAAATTCATATGCTTCTCTGCCAAGTGCAGTGAATGTTTTTCTTTTATATTCTGTTTAATTGAAATGTTTCTTAGAAGCTTCAGGGAGAAATCTATATTCCCTAAGCCTTCCTGTCATTCCTAGTCTACTACACTTTCTCATCTATTAGAATAGATTTCTTAAGCATAGGAAGTTCTAGGCTACTCACTAGCAAGCACCAGCACAATATCTAGAGTTTAGTGAGCATTCAATAAATCAGGCATGCTTGTGTGAAAAGCAGCAAAGCACAAAACTGGATAGGTACAATTGAAATCTGTATTCAAAGCACAGACAAGCAATTAGATAATATAAATAGCACAGCCTATGGGAAGAAAAGACCTGGGTAAATGAATTACCAAGAAAAACATTAAGAATCACCTAACAGATACGTGCCATTAGCTTTGCAATTTGTTATTGCTGAGGGGAATCGGTATGTATAGGTGAGAACCGGCAATGTTTAATCATTCATTTAGTATGTATTATTATACACTGTTTATTATTCAGTGATGTACAAGCAAGGGCTTGTATTCTAAAGGCATTTTACAAATTCTGTAATTAGTGGGTATTTCTCATCCAGTACTAAATATCTGTACCTCCTAGCTTGTAGTAAAACACAAGACAAGCTCGCAGTTTATAATTTTAATCTCAGAAGTGAGTTCATTTTTTCTAAATTGTCTCAAAATCATAATGAGTCATAGTAAGTGCTATAGGGTGAATTATACTCCTGCACACATGACTGGAAGTCTTAGGTCTACAGAACATCAGACTGTGACTATAAGTGGAAATGGACTCTTTAGAAGGGAAATCCTGTCAAAATTAGGTCATTAGAATGATGCTTAGTCCATTTATGACTGGATATCCCTTCATAAGCAGAAAATATGGACACAGATATTTGAATGGAATATGAAATGATACAAGAAGAACATGACCACCTAGATGACCACCACTACCCAAGTAAGGGTCAAAGGCCTGAAACACATTTCCATCACTACACTCAGAAGGAAACAATCCTGCCACCATCTTGAACTGAGACTGTTGGTGTCTTGAGCTGCAAGATAACAAATTTCCATTCCTCAAGCTATGGAGTCTAAGTGGTTTGTTAGGGAACCCTTAGCAAATGAATAGAGCAAGCAATGAACTCAGTATCAAAATAATACAATAAATTACAGTTCTGTGCCTTACCTATTTCAGTAATGACTTTCCTCTTTTTTAAAATCATTGAGAACATATTGTCGTAGTTTATACTTTAAATGTCATGTGCAGTTAGTTTCCCTGTAGTTTTTCTTCCAAGTTTCTTTGCTCCTTTATGTTTTCAATGTTTCAAAATTTGATTTGTTGAAAGTGTTTCTTATTTAGAGCTATGAACTGAATGACCCCAATAGAGCTATGTTTGCAACAGACTTTATTGAAGATCCTTAAAGAGAAAGGCAATTGAAGAAATCAAGTAGATGTCCGACATTTGGAGTCCTCAGGGATATGTTCTGGTGACATGTGAAAGTCCAATTATTTCCTCTACTTTATAGACTTGCTTCTTTACTTAGAAATTGGTTATTTTCCAAGTTACATCAATTACTAATTTTTAAAGAATGGTGAATATCTCAAAATTATGACACTGTGAGATCATTAAAAGTCATGTCTCTGGGTAGTTAATATCAGGTTTGGATTGATAATTGAATAATGAAATAGGATAGATTATGAAGTGTAGTATAATTGGCTGATCTATAAACTGTTGACATCTAACTTTCACTTTTCCCAAGGTACAGTGAAGATATGACAACAATTTACTTACACAGTAACAAAATACAGCAAGTGGAAAATGGTTTTAGGTAAAGCAATTATTTTGTTAACATCATAAAATGAGATAATAAGCAAGGAACTGTAAATAAAATCTTAAATATCTTTAATACTTAAGGATCAATAAAATTGACTTTTGAGCGTATGTAATTAAAAGCTACAGGCTTATTTGCAAAACAAAGAAAAAATCACTCAGTTGTCTCTTAATTTTTTATATTATTGAACATTTTTGAAGAATACAAATTCATGCTGAAATAAAATGCAATGGAGATAATAATTGTTCCTATTCTAGCTATACATGAAACAGAAGAATAAAGAAAACTGAATACTTTTAAATAAAGTTTGATAAATATCATTAACATGACTTTTCATCTTTACAAAAAGACTGAAGACAAGAGTATTTCTCAGAATTTTTTAGGAATAAGCAAGCTGTATTTTGTCACTAGAGCAACCCTAACAAAACACCAGAAACTGATTTAAACAACACAAAATTTTCTCAGTTCTGGAGGCTACAAGCTCAAAATGAAGGTGCCTCTCTCCTTGACTTGCAGATGGCCACATTTTCCCAGTGTCCATACCTGCTTTCACCTCTGTGCATGTGCATCCCTGGTGTCTCTCCATGTGTCTAATTTCCTCTTTTTTGCAAGCATGTTAATCAGGTTGGATTAGAGTCCACCTTCTTGCCCTCATTGTTGCTTAAATTTCTTTTTAAAGGTCCTCCCTGGAGCAGCATTTCTGTGGCACTAGGGGCTAGAGAGCTTCATCTAATGAATTTAGGCAAGGGAGGTGTCACAATGCAGCTTACAACAGTGATAAAAGTATTCCAGATTCTTGCTAACCTCCCTTATTTTGAGTAAAAACCTGGTTTATCCATCTAGAACTTTAGGTAGTAATTTACCTGCATATTTAGGTGTAATGTTTATCACCTAAAAAAATTTAGTCTTTGGAAACTACTTTGTATTCAGCCTCACTACAGCTTCCTTCCTTGCCATTAATAAAATTAAGAAACATATATCTTTTCAAGTTTTGTGCATCTAGCAACTCTTCTTTTCCCAAAATTTGTGATTTTTTTCTATAAAACAAAAATAACTCTATCCCCATTCATTTCCTTACTCATAATATCAAACATCACTCCTGTGGTTTTTGACAATATCTCTTGTAAGTAAATTGCATTTAACACAGAGACAATGCCTGGCTAAATAGAGAATATGGTCTTCTGCAACAAAAAGGAATTATTCAGATTACTGCATGAATATATCATCAAAATATGTGTCATGCAGTAGGATTGCGAAATTGTATAAGAACTCTTGTTATAAGACAAATTTATGAAATGCTATTGAAAAATATTTCAGAGGGAAAAGCTAAGAGGAAGACCAAAATAAATACAAACAGAGATGATTAGAATAGATAATATGGGTAAGCATGACTGGAACACAGAGAGTGGTAATAAGCAGATCATCTATGCATGGCAATGTAAACGGTATTACACAAAATGGTATATCCTAAAAGAGCAATTGTAACAACTAATGGTCTATTGGAAGAAGTTATTCAGTAAATAGAGATAACTGGCTTCAAAAGTATCTGGAAGTTAATATTGATTTGGCTATTGAATATCTGTAATAAAGGTAACAGAAGCTTCAAGGGGAACTTCTAAAGTTTTGATTTATGAAACTAGGGTTAGAAGAGTCTATTTGTCAAGAAATGAAGGCTGAAGATCTGTTTTAAAGAAGGAGATTGAGTGCTGCTAGGAGCATGTTAAGGTTGGGTTGATCTTTGCGTGTCTAAGAATACAGCTCAATTAGATAGTTATATCATTCTTGAGCTTTATAGAAAAATTTAAACTGTGAAGATATGCATTTCAACACCATTGGCTGGTTTCTAAAATATATAATTATAGAGTTTAGATAAAATAAGAGTGTATATGGGAATATATACTACACACACATTTATTTTCTAAAGAACAAACATAAAATAACAGAGCACTTTTAAATTCAATCCTGGAAGGTAGCATCATATTGATTCCAAGACTAGACAATGACTCAACTAATAAAGAAAACCATAGGCCAATCATCTTAATGAATATAACTGTAAAGATTCTTTAAAAACAGTATTATATCAAATTTAAAACATTTCTGCACAGTAACAGAAATGAAAGAGTGAACAGACAACCTACAGAATGAGGAAAATGTTTTGCCTGTTACTCCTCGGATAGAGGACTAATACCTATTCTATATAGAGAACTCAAAAAAATTAGGCCCCTAAAAATACAGAACTCCATAAAGAAAAGGACAATTGAAATGAATAGTCACTTCTCAAAAGATTATAAATGATCTATAAATACATGAAAAAACACCCAACATCTTAACTACTAGAATGTAAATTAAACAACACTGAGATTTCATTTTCCTTGAGAAAGAATGGCTATCATGAAAAAATCAAGTAATAAATGCTGCAGAGTTTATAGGGGAAAATCGAACTCTTCTACATTTTTGGTGAGAATGTAAACTAGAACATGTAACCACTATGGAAATCATTATGGAGATTCCTCAAAAAACTAAAAATAGAAATTCTACTCCACCAAGTTATTTACCTTCTTGGTGTCCTCCTAAAACTGTGAAAGACATCGTATTAGCTTTCCTGCATTTATAGCAGCACAAGTCATAGTAGCTAAATCTTGGAAGGGACATATATGTCTATCGTTAGATAATTAAACAATGAAAATGTAGTATTTATGCAAAGTAGAGTATTACTGTGCCTTAAAGAAAGATAAACTTGAATCATTTTTAGGAAAATGGGGGCGACTTAACATAATAATTTTAAGGAAAGTAAATCAAACACATAGGCTTAAATATAGCATGTTTTCTATCATATGAGGGCTCAGAATATAAATAATTTAAAGAGCAAGATAAAACACAGGGAATGGAAAACAGAAAGATAGATCTTTCAAAGAAGAGGACCAAGAGATAGAAGGAGTAGAGGTTGAGGGGAAGTAAAGAGAATTAAGATGTTTTAGATACAAGTACATATCCCTGAGATGAATGTAATCATTGTGCACTACAAATCTGTACTACTAAAAATAAAATAGATAAAAATAAATAAGACAATTAAAATAGAATGAATTTCCAATATACCAATTTAAAATCAGATGCTTTATAATTATATCTGAATTTATTGCATTAACAATCAAAGTTAAATAGCCATCTTGCTGCATTTGTAAGCACTCAGATGGATAAAATATTTTTTCACAGGTCATGTACAAGCAAGTAAAGATTTATATAGTTCCCAAACATACATATAGTAAGGATTTGAAGAAGGAAAGAGTAGTCCAGAGCTTGGAAAATTTGACTTACTGTATACAATGTAAGTAAATGGTAGCCAAACATACTTTAAGCCTTATATATATGTCTGAGTCATGGGCATGGCAGACCATGCAGGGCCTAGGTAGAGAAAAGTCAGACAGCACCTCCTGGGGAATTGGCCATGCTGGGATTGGGAAGAGCCAACCAACAAGCCATCTAACCAGACTTTCTGGTAAGCCATGTACGACATGCAGGGACCAGGAAGAGAAATGTCAGATAACGCCTCCTGTGAGCCTACCTGACCAAGGGCTGAGAATCAACAATCCCTTCACCCCCACCGCCATTCCTCCATAAGCAACTGGTTAGTTTGGAGGACAGTCTGAGTTGATAGCAACCAAGGTACAAAAAGCAACTGAATATTTATATTGTTTGTTCGACTTTGCAAGCCTGGGGCTGAAAGTCTGAGCATCTATAGGGAGAATAACATTATGCAATATAGCAATTATGGGGAATTTTCTTCTCTCTTGTTTTGATAATTCAATATTGTTCTCACTGTTTTGTTTTGTTCTAGTTAATTATTTTTGCTTTATTAATATTCTGCTTTGATTGGTTTTATTCTGCTTTTGTTGTTGTTGTTGTTTGGTTTGATTTTGTTATATCTGGTGGAATGGACAACTACTGTGAAGATAACAAGATATACTATGGTAACCATTGTTGTTTTCCTATTATCCTACTGTGAAGTTCTGTACCAATTTCACTGCTTTGTTTTGATTTGATTTATTGTTTTGTTTTGTTGGATTTTATCATCTTTAAAATAAAAAATGAGTCACAGGAACACTGACAGTGATTGGACAAAAATTGGATCTCTTGGTTCCTTAATGGTGTCACTGAGTTTCATAATATCCCTTGAATATATGTGCTTGTTAAATTTATGTCTTATAACATTGTAAGAATTTTTTTGTCAATTAAGAGTTCAGATTCTACAACTATACTTATTTGAGTTAGAAGATAGTTCTAATATTTACTAACCTAAAATGTACAACATTGTTTTAAGTTACTGAACCCCTCTTTGCACTTGAGAGTAAATATTTAACACAGCAGGATTTTTTTACTCAAATTTTACTCATTTTCTAGCCATTGTGATGGCCTTTGGTCAAACACTTAAATTTTAACTACTATAATATTTTAGGAATATCTTCCTAGTAATCCTTTTCTAAATACCGAGTTCTCCAAGATGAGCCATATTACCATGTTGCCATGGTTAAAGAAAAGCCCAAAGAATCATTATGGGCACTGGCATTATGTCTGAGGTTTGTGCCATGGCTTGTCTTATAAAAATATTTTATTAATACATATTTGCAGTAATAATTGCTGTCATCAAATAGATTTTACATTTTTACATCACCCATCTTAATTCTTTTTATTGCCCCTTCTTTCATCTCTTGTATGACTCTGAGACTCAAGGGGTTTTCCTGGATAGGAACATCTCACACACTTCCCTGACATTTTCTGCTGAAGGTATAGATGTGCCCATGCAGTCCCTACTGTGGAAGATGAGAATGTGCTTTTGTATTCTCTTGCATGAGTGTAAGTATATTTCACCCTGACTTTCCTGCACTATAATCTCTCTATAATAAATCTTAGCCATAAGTATAATTTCCTGCTGAAATATGAGTCCTTCTCTGAACAACTGAACTAGTGGATGACTGGAGGACTGCTAAGAATAGAACCAATATTAATACCTACTTCACATACTTATTTTGGGAATTAAATATTCAAAAATTTTACTTACAATATTTGGTAAATCAATGTATGGGTTATTACTTTGAAAAAAGAAAGTATTTTAATACAAAGTTTAGTTGCTATTCACTCATATAGAAAGTATCCTCCTGTTCAATTTAAGACTCCCATTGAAAATAAAATTAACAGAAATTGAACATTCTATATGATTAGCCTAAGATTTATATGGGAAAGGAATCTGTTGGAGCTGAACACAAAAAGACAAAGCATCAGATTGTGCTTATAATTTTTTAATATGTGCCAAATTAATTTTAGTGTGCATTTATTATTGACAACATAAAAATGTTTTTTTATATACTACTTAGCCATAGAAATAAATTACCTTAACATTGATGGATTCTAGATTTTGTCTTAAAGCAGTTAAACTATAGTCCTGCATCGTTAATCATTTCATTAAGGAATATGAAAACTGATATTCTGTATGAAGTGAGCAGGTTAGCTTCACCATAACTGAAAATGCAACTATTGTACTGCTGGCAAGAGCTGGTTCAATGAAATGAAAGCACCATCTGTGCTGAGAAGATGTATACCTGTTTGTATGATTTTCTTCTCAACAGCTCCTTGTTTACAGCGTAAGTGAATTTTATATAGATATAAAGTGTGAGTTTACTGCTGCAGAAGTTTGTAATGTGGGAAAGAGACACATTGGAAAGCCTGAGATTGATTGTTCTTCTAAAAAACAGAAACACAGCATGCATCAGTGAATATGTTGAAAAATACAGAAAGGTTGGAGGCGTATTTGCATTCACCAGAGGTTCAGTCTTGAATTATGCATTCTGGGGGCTCATATTCAAACTTATTCACCGAATTAGAAAAGTTAATGCTAAACTGACAGTATCTAATAACTAAAATACAACATGAGCATTTGATTTTGATTTGCCTATAAAATGTGAATCATCATCATAATGAATGGAATGGATCTTTATAATATGGTGAAGATAAGCAACATCTGCAGATTGTGTTACAGTGTATTTCCACAGTCTTCATTGAAGGGAAGTTCGGAATTCTGATATTGAGTGGGTTTTTACTACTTACCAACTACTGCACACTGGACTGGGTTTTCTTTGTGGTGATGATGATAATGATAATGATTATAAAAGAACAAAAATAAAAAGCATATACTCAGGTAAGATCAGTAGGACATTTCAATAAAGTCCATCTAGGAGTGTATCATTCAGTACAAAGGTCATGAGAATTATGGAGAAGTAGTGTCCATAAGATTTGTGAATTCCTTCTTAGAATTTAGGAATTCACAAATTTGTGAATTCCTAAATTCTGCTAGCCCCATTTTTCACTGCTGTTCCCTAAGTTCTAGAGGGATAACCACTTCCCAGACCAATTAAGTCTGGGTCATTGCTGAAATGTCATTTACCCTTCCAGACCTACAACACTTCAGCATCCAGATTCCAACCCAGTGAATTCCTAGTGTAGTTTCTATTTTCCAGAGTAGATATCACCTGCTACAGTCACACTTGACAAATTATTTATTCTTTTTTCATTTCAATTTAGTTCTATTCAATGAATACTTATTTAGAGCACAAACTATCAAGCATTATTACTATGGCAAAAGAAACCACAGTTTTAGATAAGACAGGTTGAAAGTGAGCTCTCTGGGGTAGACCACAATGTCTACCTGCTTCTCTGATTTCTTGTCCAGCCATGCTGTTGAGTTCAAAGCACTCTAATTCTTTATACATTTCAAAAAACCTGACACACAATTGCTAATTCCACCCAAGGACAGTATTTTAATACTATTTTTGTCTAATCTCACAATTTCAATTTATTATTTTTTGAGAATATGTGTGTGCTTTTCAAATCAAGTCCTTCTGGAAAATATTAAAGCTATTTTAGCTAAAAAGTTACTCATCCAAAAGAAGTAATGAAGGTTAAGTATCAAGAGAAAGTCGAACAGTCTATAACCAGATGTAAGTAGTGGAGCAACGTGAACACTTAAAAATTAGTTTGAGTTATCATCTCAATGTAGCATTTGCTAAGATTTTTAGTATTAATGCTGCATTAAAATACATTTATTTCCTCTGCCATAACCTGTTCTGATAGTTAATGGAGCATAGGAATGATGGCTTTTTTTCCCTCTAATATGTGCTCAAATCTTAGAAATGGTCAACAATAATTTACCTCACTTTTCTGATTCTCTTCAAGCACTAGGATGCTGTGTTGGTTATTTTCTCTCATTGCTGAGACAAAATACCTGGTGCCCAAAATGAAGGAAGGAAAGGTTTATTTAGCTTATAGGTTTTGGAGGTTTCAGTCCATACTCAGCTGGCGCCAGGGCAGGGTGGTGTGTCTGAGGGACAACATGGTGTCTGCAGCAGATACAAGAAGCCACAAGGGCAAAAGGGCAGAAAGGCAGGAGCATGCTTCCTTCCCTCCCTTCTACTGTATGCTAGCTCCCTGCCCCAGGGCAGGGGCAGCACTCACACCACCAATTCCAGCACTAGACAAGGAACCAATCACAAATGCTTGATTCAGCCACCTCCATGACTGCATGAGGCTTTGGGGGAACATTTAAACACAAACCATAATAGATACAAATAATTTTTTTTAATTTAACATATGGAGTATGAAAAAAGATTGTCTTGGAGCCAAATGATGGAGAGTGGGAGACATGTTTGGTGTTACTCTTTCCTGGTCATTTTGGTATATAAGCCATTTGTTTCATGCCGTGCTTAGTTCACTATTTTGGTCAGTTTCTTCATCACCGAGACACACTAGTCAGCTTCCAGAATTTAGAGGAGGAGAGGTTTATTATGGCCCAGTTTTAGAGGTTTTGGTCCATTTTCAGCTAGTTCAGATGATGTGGTGGAAGGGTCACTTGTGAAGGGAAGAAGTTAATGTCATGATGGCCAGAAAGCAAAACACAAAGGGAAAGCTGGGGAAGGAGATGTACCTATAGTCAGGCCCCACTTTCTTTTTTTTTTTTTTTCCTCTGGCACCGGGGATTGAACTCACAAGCTCGTGTCTGCCAAACAGGCACTTAAGCCACTGAGCCAAATTCCCAGCCCTAGTTTTTTTTAAGGCAGGGTCGTACTATGTAGCTCAGGTCGATCTTGTGCTCACGTTGTAGCCCGAGCCGGGCCTCGAACTCACAACGCTCCACTACCTCAGCCTCCCGAGTGCTGGGAATAAAGGCGTGCACCACCACACCTGGCTAGGCCCCACTTTCTAACAGCAAGTTAACTATGGTCTGATCACCTTTCAAAAGTGCCATCTCTGAAAATATAAGGTGTTAGAGGATATTCTAGATATAATCCATAGTACCTACTGTTGCTACCATGGAGCTAACTGGCATGATCAATGGAAACATAAGAAATTGAGAATTACTTTCTTGGTATAATGACTATGTAATGTTTGTGTAAAATAGATCTATTTATTTTTCTGGAACAATTTCATTTTGTGATATCCATTCTGAAGCAATAACCTCCAAAACAAGAATGCCATGTTAGACATAAATTTTAATATCAAATTCAAACATTCAAAAAGTTTGATGATTACCTTCACTTAATGATGCTCATTATTCTTTTGAATATACCTGATATCATTTGTTTATGAAAAGACAGATGTTACAAATCTTCCTAAAAAGTATCACCTGTATAAATGACAAGCTATTTTAAAAAGAAAATAAAGCACATGCAATTACAAAAATTTTCATTTTTATTATGTCTTTGTGAGACATTACATTTGATTTACATCAAGTGGCTCTTTTATATCAATTTCACATCTTTTTCTATTCTATTTATCTTGTAAATATAGAAACATTGCAATGTAAAAAAACAATGTGTTTTTTTACTCCATTAGCTGGAAGCCTTACATACAGTTACCTGGAACTTTATTCTGAATAATGTCTTTGTACAATTATTTATTCCTTTGTGATCAAGGAAAGAGAAGAGAAAAATTTCTGAGTAATGGGACAGTAAAAAGGAGACAGGAATAAATAAATAAACTAGTGTTCTAAAATATGTGTCCAGATTGAGAATGATCTTTAGTGTCTTTGTCTCTCTAAAACCAACTCACTACCCTGAGTTGCTAATTCTTAACTCTTAACTGCTAATTCTTCTCTCTATACTTTTCATTTCAACACTCACCTATTACAACTTTTTCTCTTTAGTGTGTACTCTTACAATCTTATCCTAAATATTCGCCTACTGTAAAGAGAGTGAACAAAATGGAAAAAGAATTGTGAAGCTAATGCATAGCTTGGCCAATAACAGGGACAGAATAAATATTTGTTGCATGAATAAACAGGAAAGACAGAATATAGGGGAAATTAGACTTAAGAAGACTGCACAATAAAAATGATGCACCTTAGAAAGCACAGTAATGTAATCAAGGACTTTGGAGCTAAAGGATATTACAAAGGGCTTTGGAGCTAAAGAATATCACAAAGGAGAAAAAATTTGATTTTGATATACATGCAACACTTTAAGATCACAATAATTATAAACAATGATTTTCATGAAACAGAAAATGCAAATCAATTTGTATATATGAAACCTGAAATATTAGTAGTTATTTGCTTCCAATTTCGTCTACTGTCACATGGATACAGTTCAACTGCTTACTACATCTCAGTCTGAGTGTGTTCCTGCCAAAGTGGGGAAAAAGAGATTCCTGACACAGCTTTTGCTGTCTTGATAATGCTGTACCAAATACAAAATCTCATCTTTTATCTTCCATATTCTAATTAGTAATCCATTATTACTGCATATAGATTCCAATTTTATGGAAAAGTTTTATGCTTATTCTTTCATTGTTAAAACTGTTACCAGTGTAAGCTCTTTTGAGAGAGGCAATTCATTTAAGTGAACATACACATTCTTGCGCTTTACAATCTCACACCATAAATTCTCATTCCCTTACATTCTCTTCTTGTCTATGAAAAGTGCAGCAACACAAAATCGCAAACACTGTACACACTGGCCACACTGAATAGAGTTGCCAATTTTTCTTGATCACAGGGCAAGGGAAGTACGCTTCTATTAACTATTCTGAAGTGATCTAAGGGTCATCATTTTCATAATTTTTCTGATTCTTTATACAATTAATATTGACTCTCTCCAAAGTGCCATTTCTGATTTTTTTGTCTTGAATGACAATTGTTTGTGGATTTTTTTTTACTGCTATTCAATAATTTTAGCAAAGTATAGAACATTATTTGCTAATTTATATTTAATTCAGTTGAGAAATTCAGGCCTCTGGAACTGAAGATAACAATATGCAATATAATAATCATTATTAATTTCCTATCATTGTTTTGAAAGTCTGTATCATTTTAATTGTTTTTTAATTAATAAATAAAATAAAAATAATTAATAAAATAAGTAAAATAATTTTTGTAGATTTACAGTATTTTAAATTAAGCCATAAATTTGCATGTATTTTTCATGTAAAGTGTGGTATTTCAAAGAATACAGGTATTATGGAATGCTCGATTCTAGTTCCTTAACAAGTATACCTCATATACATATTTTTTGTGGCAACAGTTAACACCAGCTTCCTAAGCAATTTTCCAGAAGCAAATGTATCATCATTTACTAAATTAAAAATGCAGTATGGTGGATCTCTTGAACTTACTCCTCATGACTCTACATACATGTGCTTAGGCCAGCCTCTTCCCCCTCCCCAATTCTCTCACACCTTGATAACCACCTTTCCACTCTCTGTCTCTCTGAGATCAACCCTTTAGATTCTATATAAGAAAAACGTATTCTGCATCTAGCTTATTTCACTTAACATAGTGATCTCCAGGTTCACTTGTATTATTGCAAATGATATGATTTCCTCCTTTTCGTGACTGTGAAGTCTTTTAAGGAATGTAATTGAGGTCTGAAATAATTTGTTTCTAGTGATGTGATAGATTGTTTAGTTTCTATTTATGTAGGTGTATCAAGCTCTTTTTCTGTGGCAGGCTTTGAAAGTTGGGTCACTAATTTCACTAACATTAACTTCAAATTCTTCTTTTTTTCACTTGAAAAAGAATTAAGTACAAAAGATTTTTAGTTTCCTTTCTGCATTCAAAGATGCCAATATGATACAGTGCTGAATAATGGGAAATAGATGAAAGTGCTCTGCTATAAGTTCTATAAGTCTGGGAAAAGTTTTATTTCCAACAAAAAGGGAAAGATGTAACTACCTGTCTTGCCATAAAAGGAATATGGTATCTGGACGTACATTCTTTTTAATATGTTGTGTAGATTCAATCCAATCCCAAAGAAAATCTCAGGAAATTATTGCATACATATTAGCAAGTTTTTTTAAAAGTTTATATGAAATGCAAAAGATTCAGACCAGTTAACACAATATTGAAGAAAAACAAAGTTGATGGGCTTGCATGACCTGACTTCAAAACTTATTATAAAGCTACAGTAATCAAGACTGTGAAACTGAAAAAAATAGATAAAAAGATCAATGTAACAGAATAGAGAGCCCAGAAGCAAACTCACATGAAATTAGTCAACTGGTCTTTAACAAAAAAGCATGGGCAATAAAATTGATCAAAGATAATTTATTCAACCAATGGTGTTGGAACAACTAGGCATTCACATTAAGAAATAGTTAGTCTTGACTATGACTTTGTATCCTTCTCAAAAAACTAACTTAAATTGGACCACAGGACAAACAAATGCAAAATCATAAAATGCTAATCTAAAACTCAGTCTATTTTATTGCAAATCTACATGACTCCAAGAAAAAAAAAACATAGGAGAAAAACTAGATGACATGCTATTTAGAAATTATTTTTTAAAATAAAAAAGCCAAACCTATCCTTCAGGAAATAATGGATAAGTAATTAAAACTGAAAATTCTATTCTTCAGAAAAGACTGCTAATAGAATTAAAAGACAAACCTAAAACTGAAGAAAAATATTTGTAAAAGACATATCTTATGAAAGACTGCTTCTCAAAATATACAAAAAAATCTTAAAACTGAAAAATAAGAAAATAATTTGATTTGAACTGCACAAAAATATTAATATACAATTCAGAAAAGCAGATAACTGCAGGTATATGTCAGTTAACCACATTACATGTCATCAGGGCCTTGTAACAGTGAGATTACTTAAGACAATAAGAAGGTACAACTACATATCTAGAAGAGTAGTCAATATCTAGAACATTGATGTTTCAAATCCCAGTAGGAATGTGGACAACAGGAACTCATTCATTTCATGCAGAAATACAAAGTGATACAGTTACTTTGAAAGAAAGTGTGATAGTTTCTAGAAGACTAAACCTTATTTTACTGTGTAAGTCATCTATTCCTTTCTGTGACCAAATCCTGAGAAAGGCAGTTTAGAGGAAAACAGGATTTTTTTGGCTCATGGTTTCAGAGGTTACAGCCAATGGTCAGCTAACTCCATTGCTTTAGGCCTGTAGCCAGGCAGAAGCACCATGGCAGAAGAACATGGCAGAAAAATGTTGTTCATTTTGTGGCAGCCATGAAACACAGAATGCAAGGCCCAGAGAGGAAGAGGCAGGGTAAGATATAGTCCCTAAGGTCATGTCTCCAAGACCTATGCCTTTCGACTAGATACCACCTTCTGTTTACATCCCCTCAAATTATGACCTCATAACTGCATTTACCAACTGATTATGTTAGAACTCTCATGATCCAGTAACCTTCCAAAAGCCCTATCTCCAAAAATATGAGAGTCCTGGGGGGCATTCTCTAGATAAACTAAAAATACCATGTGATCTAGCAGGAGTGCTTCTTGTTACTTTAAATATAAATTTATGTCTATATAAATATCTGTTTACAGCAGATTTATACATACTAGTCAAAACTTGGAAAGAAATAAGATGTGCTTTGCTAGGTAAATAGATAACATATGATACATTCAGACAATGAAATATTATTCAGTGCTAAAAATCATGTGCTATCCATCCATAAAAAGTATGGAGGAAATCTGAATGCATATTTCTGAGTAAAAGAACCCAACCAGTAAGCCTACATAATGTACTATTTCAACTGTACAAAATTCTGGAAAGAGCATAATTATGGATACAATAAAATGATCTTGGGCTCCTTGGGGTTGGGAGGTGGGAGGAATGAATAGACAGAACACAAAAGAATTTCAAAGCAGTGAAACTATTCTGTGTGATATTGTAAGAGTGAATAAACGTCATTATGCATTTGCCCAAACCTATAGAATGTATAACACCATGAATGATTCCTTATTTAAATGATAGACTTTTGGTAATATGATGCATCAATATAGTTTCAACAAAATTAACAAAAATACCACTGAGGAGGAGGATGTCGATAGTATAGAAAGAATGTAAGGCAGTAGGGTATTCTTTACAGGAATTTTTATATCTTCTGCTGAATTTTGCTGTGTATGTAAAAATGCTCCAAAAATAAAGTCTGTTTTTTAAAAAAAACTGGAAAAGTAATGAATGAAAACAGAAAATCTTGTGACAATAAGAGTACCAAGAGTTATCAGTGAGAATAAAACTCCAAGAACAGATTTGATCTTCGACAACATCATTGAACAGTGGATACATCAGTAACTGCCTCCTTCCTACATCTTGTGAGAGAATAAAATCCAATATATTTAAGACATGAAGGTTAGTTTTTCTAGTTACTTGAAACTGGGGCCATTCTTGATGATTCATGGTGGACAATTATGGATAAATCATTAAGTATTTTTATTCTTGTCATTTCATTCACAATCATACAACTAAGGAAAAAAATCACTAATTCACTTTGCTAGAAACAGCAAATTTTGTATTCTAAGATGTTTAAAATTCATCGAAGGAAATCAGATTTGGCATCTTAAATTTAGTAGGTGTGATTTCTGCCTCAAATACATGTCAATGAGAGCGTTTCATAAATTAACAAAATGTCCTCAATTTTTACGTACTTAATAGGAGCAAAGATTTTTTCTCCTTGGGAAGAACATTTACTGAAAAATGACAGGAGGTGTGAATGCAGTGTGGCTGGCAATATTTTTCTCTTCCTCTGTAAGCCAAGATGTGTGGAAGTAGAAGCCAATTTTTCTTCCATGCTGAGAATTTGAGACCAGATAGCTAGCAAGAGCTGAGTACATCTGAGCAGAATAAAATGCAATGCCATCAAAAGATTGCCAAATAAAACCTTAGCAGAAAAAGTGCACAACTCCAGAAGTTTTCAATACTTGCAGACTTGTATGAAAGCAGGCGTCACAATTTATTCTCAAGGGAAATGTAAAGAGGGAAGAAAAGAGATTGCATTGTTACCAAAGGATGATAAGTGAAATAGTGGAGAGTTACATATCCCTTGTTATTTGAATTAATTTGAATCAGAATTATAATTAAAAGCATTTAATATGCTGATAATGATAATAATAGTAATAAAATAGATTTTTTTATTATGTACTGACTGGAAATTAGTCAGTTAATTTAAAATACGTTCCAATAGTAACCAATATACATATATTTAATATTTTAAATATTAAATACAAAAGTAGCAAATCACATTGCTATAGAAATATAAGTATTAATATTCAAAATTAAACATATCTTGCAGTTTTGCATTCATACTCATTTAGATAGCATTATAAACAAAGTATTATTTTCTTATAAATTATCCATTTAAAGGAGAATTCTTTTTTTCTCTATTTGTAGGAACCAGTTTAAATGATTTGTAATTAAAGTGCGTGATTGAAATAATAAGTTCGACTAGCATAAATATTTTGGCATGAACAGAAAAATTATTGCAAAGTAAATTCTGAACTAGTGAGACATTGCGTATGTGGGCATATTAGTAGAGTGATTGCATGCATCATTGTCTAAATTGGAAAATTTTGAGAATGAAAGGGGCTGTTAATTGGATGAAACACTGGGAAAGCAGGCATAAACTGTGATGGTCCAAGACAAACCTGGAAGCATGTTCACTCTATTAACTCTGAATATTCAGTTTATATTGAACCTTCACTAATCGGTCATAAGAAAAAGAGTGTTAGAATGTTACAGGAATTAGAAAATGCAGATAAAATGCAATATATTGTTAAGTGTTATTTAATTTCCTACTCATAGAAAAATTTGGTGGATGGAATTGTATGATGCTTTTATGTGTATATTGCATTCACTCAAACAATTTATGCTGAAGCATAAGAAATATAATCATATGAATTACATCACTTTTTTTTTACCTACTGAAAGTAAAAGAGGTAATATATAAAGGGTTGCATCGAATTCACACTCCTAAAATGCTATAAGGTCCTACAAACTTTTCCAACTCTTCATCCAGAACAGAATTTACTTTTTCTGATAATGTAACATATGGAAAAGGCTTTGTCTTGTTCCCCCAAACAAAACCCCATGAATGTCATTTCAAAGGTTGCTCACCAGTCATCGATGTTCATTTCTCTAATGACAAGCCTAGACATGTTCCTGAAGGTGATGCACTATAGATTAAATAGACTAAATGTGGATACTGGACTTGCCAGAGCCCATTGACAAACTGTGAAACAATTTTATTTCCAGCAGAACAGAATTGTTTCTCTTATTCCTGACTCAAATCAATTTCCCTAGTCTGCCATTTCCATCTATTCTCGAACTTTCTCATTTCAACATTTGGTTATAGTAGCTGTTAAGGTTGATGGGTTACAAAATGCAAACTGCACTATATCAGAAACTGCTTTAGTGTTTTTTTGCTTTTCAAATAGAACTGTGTAAAACAATGAAATGTATGAAAAATTCATTAGAGTGTCATATAAATAAGAGAAAGTAAAACCACATTACTTAATTGTCCGTTGTCTTCTACCTTTAGAGTTATAAGGTATGCCTTTCATTTTTCCTACTTCTCATTTAAGGAAATTAAGTTTCATCCTAGCCCTGCTAGTGTCTGAGAGATGTTTGGGATCTACATCTTTTAGCAGAAGTTATTTTCCTACTAGATGAATGTAGTCAGTATTATGATATGAATATTCATTGAGGTTTTAAGAAAATAAACACGAGTGTTCCAGTAGGCTTGTATCTTGGGCAGAAAAAAAGAAGATAATTTTCTATGTTTTCTCTAAAGCTGTGGTCTTTATCAGAGTTTTCTGATGTTGTTCTAGAGTTCTTTCAGGGTTCCAGTGCAGAACCCAGCCTTCCAATGCACCCTTCAGCTTCCCAGCTCAGACTCACACAGTTGACTCTGCAGGGCACCTTCAGGCTTTGAGCCTCAGCCTGCTACAGAGGTCTCTGGCTTTCCAGGGCACATAGACCTACTTTAAATTCACAGATGGCCCCTGGGATTCTTCCTCTTCTGTCCCTGCAAATCTACCTAATTAATCCATACTATGATTACATATATATTTGATAATGATTCCATTCCTCCAGTGAACCCTAATATGAATACTTTTCTTATTTTTGTGAATCCGTGTTTAGGATATTCTCTCTTGCTTAATTCTATTCTCCCTACCTCAAAATGATTTCTCTCAAAACTGCTATCTACACTCCTCATTCAGTTCTTATAAGGTAACTATTGTGGGTTGAATTAGGTGGCCCAAAGAGATGCAATGGAGCCTGTGCAGAACCCCGAGAACCTGTGGATGAGACCTAGTTTGGAAATAAGGTCCTTACAAATGTAATCTGGATAAAATGATACACTACTATTAAATCAGTGAGCCTAACTGCAATGACTGATCCTTTTTTCTTTTTTCTTTTATTTTAAAAACAAAAAAAGAATAAAAACGATGATACTAAATTTCAAAACAAAGTAATAGGAGATTAACACTGCATGTTGCTATCTCCAAAGTAGTTGTTCAGATTACAAGATATTTTCAGACACAGAAACACTCACAAATGAGAAACAGCTATGTGAAAATCTAAGCAGAAACTTCTCAACTTCAAGCTAAGAATTGGCAGCAACAACCAGTTGTAAGCAAAAAAATAATTCTTCTCTACAGCCTTGCAAGGGAACGTTGTCCTGCTCACCCCTTGATGTTATATTCCAAATCTTCAGGGCTGTAAGTCACCTCAGTTGCTCTTTTCACCCTTACAGTAGCTAATGCGTTGCCCTCTCTTGCTATTATATTTTCATACTGGGGATCTGGGAGCCCCTTGATATCTCACAGAAACCTGTATTCTTTGTCTATCAGAATAATCCAGAACAAAATCATTCATTCCATAATAACTGAGTTGCTCTGTTCAGATTTTTTAAAAAGACAAATAACAAAAGAAAAGCAAAAGGTTATCTTTTTTCACAGCTTTTTGACCAAATCCATGAAATTTATCTCTACCTCCTGTGGGAACTCATAAGATAAAACTCTCATTTTGAATTCACCCCAGAGTCTCTCCTCAGATTAAAGTTCCCAGAGTTCACAGCTCCCATCATGGAATGCAGGCCCTCTCAGACTTGGAGCCTTATTAAAGCATGGCCCTGCCTTCCTGTACCCCTAAAATCAAGATCAGTTCCACTCAGCACTTTTCAAGCATCCTGAAGACCCTGAGAAGATGAAAAGTACTGCTTTCGATTCCTTTTTTTTTTCATAATGTAGAAACAGAATTCCAAATGAATGAAACTTAATTAATATTGCATTTTTAAGTAGCCAGTAAAAATATTTTGCAAAGTGCTGTGTACATAAGAGAAAATAAATGTGTGTTTTGTTCCTAGAGAAAAGCTAGAATTAACAGTACAATGAAATATGAATGTGGAGAGTATTGGGGAACTGTTTGTCAGTTGTTAAATTATTTTTTTTTGTCTGATGTTTTCTGTCTAACATTGGACAATAGCAAATAAAACTGGCTTGTGACACACCCCAAGGGATAAGCTATTTTCTACTAAATTAATCTCGACAAATGGAAACAACCATAGCAGACATTTTTCCTACATTGATTCAGGTATAGAATTAATGTCGTAGGCACTCACCACACATACAAAATAATATAAATAACAATGAAAGTCCACTACAGATAACAATGGGAATAAAGTCATGTTTGCTGTACCAGTTAGAATACATACTATGAGGTATAAGAGTAGTATCAGGAGCAATTAGAAACACATATACATGTGTAATGTTGAACTGTGAATCTCACAAGAACTTTATATTTGTTTCTTGAATTGATTTTAGACAATTCTTTCTGCATCTTTGGTGAACCTAGATTTAAGAGTAAATATAGAAATAGAAACTTCTAATTTGAATGAATTTGTCAAATACCATAACACTTTGTAAAGCTATCAAAGTAAAACTGTGAATCAAATCAGGATGTATGCAAAATAGAAGCATTATGAATGTGAATGTTCTTAAGACAGCTCAGTGCTAATCTGTTCATTAATGCTGATATTCATTCATGCTAGGCTTGTTTCTTACAACAGCTTGTATGTTTTGAAATGTCTTCAGTTCAAGGTATGCACTGTGACTAGGAGCTGTGTAGCTATTCAACAGCACTTCTAGCTCTGAGTTCCTGAAAATTTATGGATTAATTTCTCCTTTGCCCAGTGTCTTAGTATATTACTTTGCTTTGAAAGAAATGTTTTCTTCTCATGTTTATAAAAGCACAATTCATAATAATTAAATCTTGAAAGTAGCCTATACGTTCATCAACAAATGAAGAGGTAAACAAAATATAGGTCTTATAACCGATGGAGTACTATCCTGCCATAAAGAAGAATAAACTCCAGTTATTATGGAGGTACTTTGAAATAATAATATTTAATGACATACATCAGATATACTAGTTTAAGTATAGCATGGTTTCTCTTGTATGAGAAATCAAAATATAAATAAAAAGCAAGATAAAAGCCAGATGATAGGAAACAAGGAGCTAGAACTTCTGCAAAAGGGAAGTTGACCAAGACATGGATTGAGAAAGTCAGAAAGAAAAAAGAATTAACGTTAGCATATGTACTAACTCCCCACAATGAATGGAATTATTATGTACTACAAGCATATACTAATAAAAATTTAAAAAGGAATGTTTTCCTCTTTAAATATATGCAAACAGAAATGAAAAATCTGCTTGAATTAATGAAAGCTCTGAATTACTAATTACTTGAAAAAGTAAAATTATTTTTCATTCAATAACATTTAATAAGAGATTCCACCTAAGTAAGTCCTAGGAGAGAGCTTGTTGTTTTTAATGAAAAAAATCATTTTTATTTAACATGTTATCATGCAGAGTGATATAAAGGATTTTAAATTATTTAAAATCTGTTTTCAGTACAGAGTCGCTAGAGACAAAAATTTTAATAAATGCCAGTGAGAATGTATAAAACATTGAATAAACTAAGAATTATCTACTTAGAATTTTAGTAAATTAGTCAGATTTGTAATAAAAATTAATTCAGATTTTGGCAAAATCTTTATGGAGCCATAAAACATTAACACTTCCAAATGTTATAAAACTTTTCAAATGACTTGTAACCACTTGACAATTTTTTTCAAGGAAATTACAAAAAAATTCATTTCAGCCTTTTGTTTTTTATGCCAAGTTCAAACTGCATAGCAAACAGTTCATTTTAAATTATTGAACTGCACCAAATGTTTTAAACTGCACAGTGAGGAATAGAGGCAAAAGAAACAAAAACATGATAACAATTTAACAAAGGAGAAGAAATCAAAATGCAAAAAGGCATAGGAAATGGAAAGTGAATCAGTTGTTATATTTCTGGTTGTATGAGATAGGTATATTGTAAAATGTTAAAGATAGTGCTTATAAAACTTGAGTCACAGATCATGAAAAACCTTATATGACATAGAACTAGGATTTTATCAGAAAGCCATATGGTGATTCATGCAAATTTAGTGTGAGAAATCATAGGACTATATTTGTAGTTTAGAAACATCCTAATAGCAACTTTGCTAAGAAGTAAAACCTTTTTTCCTGAATTATTTTCCCTCTTTGAAAGAATTTGAATTTAAAGTAATATTTTGGACTAAACTACAAGTTTACATGAGCTGACTAAATATTGAAAAGTCTAAATCCCAGTTAGATAATTGAAGGAGGATATTACCACACACTCTGAACCCAGATTCAACCTAGTGTTTCAGAAACTTTCAAGAAATGTGGAAATATAAAGGGTGAGCTTAACTGTCACCTTGTTTGCCATGGGACATTAGTAAAGCACAGGTCTGGGTATTCCTGGGGGATCTCCGAGGCCCGATTGTGGGGTCCATGTCTGGTTCCATGCCTTTTCCTCTCTGGCTCTGCTTTTGTGCTCTGTTTCCTGCTCACGTGAGGTCAGCAGTATTCCTCTGTGGAGCCCTTCTACAATGGCGTTCCTACCTCGGAGTAAGTTGAGCATGCAAAAAATCCCCTGAGATTGTTAGACTAAAAACCATTTCTTCCAGGACGGTGTTCCAGCAACAGGAAAGGTAATACAGGGAGCAAGCAGAACCCTCCTGCTTGCTATGGCTCACCTAATACAGTTACAGTGTACATGTTGTTACATTTTAGGAAGTCACGCTCAGCTTTAGGACCCAAAGCATCAGGCAAAATACAATTAAAGAGATCTGCAAGCTTCTGACCCTCAAGAATCTGACAGACCTTGTGGTAGAGGCACCAATGACTATGGCTTTGTCTTTTGTCTGTGGAAATGACACTTTTTCCTAGCAGATGCTGACTAACACACACCTTGTTAAACTTTTGACATTCGACAATACCAGCACACAAACACACACACACACACACACACCTCATACACATCATATACCACCCCCTATACACACACAGATACATTTATGGACAACAACAGATTTTCCCTTTTGACTGCAGGGAAAAAATGGTTATAAATTTAGGATTAGGAAAAAATAGCATTCACTCCAGAAAGGAATTAATAGAAGTTATATAGTACTACCCTGACCTCCCCCGTAAAAAAAAAAAAAAAAAAAAAAAAACTTAAGGTGACAAAGATACTTCCTAAGTGATAGGAAATATCAGGATGCTGCTGAGGAGTCCTGATTGTCTGCCTTAAAAACAGACAAATACAGTATTGCATCAAAGGCTGGGAAGTCAGTGTCCCTGAATTGGTCCTCCTCCTCTCCCAAAGCAGCCACTATTTATTAAGTGTATATAGTGATGGGTGGGGGGATAGCAAAGGATTAAAATTCTGCAGGAAACTCAGACTCAAGAGGACATAGATGATGATATGCTAAGAAAGATCTTGTCCTGGAGTGTGATCCTAGGATGACTCAAGAAGGCGTAGATGATCATATGGTAAGAAGAATCAATGGAAAATCTCAAATAGGAGGTATGGATAATCCGAAGACTCTAATGTATCATGTCTTAAGGAAGTATGAAAAATTAGCCATTGTGAATCAGTGGTCCCCAACAGGAAATATGCTTCTTACCTTATGCTCTCCACATTTATAATTTCCCATATTTTCACCTGTTAATTTGGTTTTTTTTTAATCTTTTAGTGTTTACTGATTCTAACTGTGAAAGAAACATACACACATTGTCATGCTGATGCCAGACTCTTGCAATATATGGCACACAAATAAGTGAAAATTTTCATGTTAAATTAACACCAGAGGACAGAGCTCTATTAGAAAAGAGCAAACTACTTTCTGACCCTCTTCCCCATGAAAGACAGGGATAGAAATTGTAGTGATGTGAGATGTCTGTGCCTTTTCCTTTTGTCAAGGAGCTCTGTTGTGACAATGGCGTAACTATAAAGGTCCAGGCAGGACTAAGGGCAGAGATGTGGCAGCGTATGTGGAAGAATTACATGAGTAGCTGCAAAAATACATTCAATGAGGTATCATTCAGGTCAACTGTTGATTGTCCTAATCATTTTGTCTTTCTCTCATTAAAACCCAAAGGAAACTAACATATTTTCTACTACTATGCAGGATGATGAGGATTACTATACTGAGTTTACGGGACTTGTCACGTGTACATCCAGTGTAACCTCAGGGTATCCAGGGTAGGTGGAATTGTGATACTATCCCCCTTTCCTATGAAGAGTTTCTAGTCCCCAGTATGTCACTTTAATTGAGACACTGTCTTTAGAATTATAGTTTAGTTAAAATTAATTAATTAGGGTGGGTTGTAGTACAACAAATATGGTGTACTTATAAAAAACTAAAAGAGGACAAAAAGACACATAGAGGAGAGACAATGTGAAGAGACAGGTACCCAGGTGAAGACAGTCACCCACGAATCAAGGACAGAAGCTTGGCACCAAACCTTCTTTTGGGAATTATAACCTTGAGCAATGAGAAAGCAAAACAAAACAAAAATAAAAACAAACAAATAAATACAAGAAAATCCTCTCCAGATAGGAGTTACTAGCTAAAAGCTTTCTGTAGGACTCAAATGTTCACTTCTCCTTTTGTTTTCTATACAAAATACAAATTTCTGTGTAACTACTAACCACCAAGTCTTAATTTAGAGCTGAAACAGTTTATCAATTTATTTTTTTGCTGATATTGTCTATCCCATCTTTTTTTTTTTTTTCGATACCAGGGATTGAACTGACAACCTCGCACCTGTCAGGCGCTTAAGTCACTGGGCCAAACTCCTGGCCCTGGTTTTTTGAGGCAGAGTCGCACTGTGTAGCTCAGGCCGGCCTTGCGCTCGCGTTGTAGCCCAAACCAGCCTCGAACTCACAACGCTCCTCCTACCTCAGCCTCCCCAGTGCTGGGATTAAAGGCGTGCGCCACCACGCCCAGCTGTCTATCCCATCTTTAATAATAATGTTTTCTTTCAACACCACCCTAAATTACCCCTAGTTATAATACAACCAACATCAAATCATTGAGCACAGCTGCCATCATTTTACCATGTCCTTCCTCAATTCAGGATGTGCAGAAGGAATGGTAGGAAAATAATGGGTCCATAAAAGTAAACAGAACAAATTTTCATTGCACTTACAGACTACATGGCTACTAAAAATAATAATTTGTCTTCAAAAATTGATATCAGATGAGTATGTTATTATTGAGTGCTATTTGCTGCACTTGAATATAGTAAATAATCTAGAGGAGGTTATTTTTTAAGGGGATGGTTAGTGGGATCGCAGTCTTGGTGCAGAATGAGCCAACTGACAAAATTCAAATCTACTTGGAGATTGAAAGGAAAGAAGAAAAGAATGTACATTTTTACATAATTTGGCAACTCATGATTTCATGGTACAATGCTATTCATTTTCTGGGTAAAAAGACACAGTTATATCAATATAAATAAATTATGTGACTACTAAAAGGCAATTTATTATAGAAATACTAGGTACAATATCTCCTTAGGCACATTACATAAATTCTCTGGCTTGTTGTACTGATTTGGTACAAGTCACTGATAATGAGACCCAAATAAATTATAAGCAGATGGTTTATTGGAAACAGTTCACCCTCAAGTGTTGATAAACATTTGAAAATGACTATAAAGGTTCCTAGTCATACTCAAATCACTTGTACTTGTCTATCTTTCGTTAACCAGTAATAAAGAGATACCTTTTTAGTTGGGATATAATTGATTTTAGATTAACAAAAAATGATCTACATAAAAGCTCTGGAAATATCTTGGAGAGGTGCAAATACTTCCTAACTTCATTAGCAAAGTGACTTAAGAATAACTGTGCACTACAACTGGCTTCTATAAACATAATGCATTTTCACTAAAATGGATAAATACACAAAAGACCTAGACTCTCAGATATTTTCATTGGCTACTCTATTTGTCAAGGAAAATGAATTGTCTGTACTTAGATGGCATTTTACCAGTACTTCCCCTGTGAGTCTGTATTATTCCTGATTAGGATTAATACCGTTTTTGTTCTGTTTGATTTTATTGCTTCCTCTTCTTTAGTTTATGTTCAGAAAGTATATATTCTAAGTTAAAATGCTGATCTTTTGAAGTAGTCCATTCAGTAAGAAAGGAAATCAAAAAAAGATTTAAACCAGTTGCTTCCTAATGTGTAGTCAAGACAGTCATTCGATTTTTTATTTATGTTGACTATATATGTAGTGTATGAAAAGTAAAATGGACACTTCTTAAGGTAATTTATTTTTACGATCATAAACTATACTTGCTCTACTGTTACTCTACACTTCAAGTAAGTACTCTGATGGACTTATTTAATTTTGTTCAAATTAAATAAAATTCTGGTGGCCTCGATGGCCAAATGGGCTTTTGGCACCAATAATCTCTCAAAAACTATTCTTTTAAAATCCTGATTGGTAATAATAAACAGATTTGGTTTACCAGACCTAGTGAGTAAAAATTTAGAAGACAATTAAAAGATAGTTATAAATGCCATATGTCATTTATAGCAGAAAAGTGTTCTACCCTAAATGGATTGTGAACAAAACAAACTCCTACAGAAAACCCAGCAATGTCATTACTTCATTCATGTGAGAGGAAGCTTGATTTGATATTTTACCAGTTGTAATGAGTAAATAAGCCATGCAAACAGACTTTGCGTTTTGAAATCTGTTATATAGCTACAACATGGAGTTCATTAAATCTTCAATTATTTTCTATGTGGGCTTCAGAAAAAATACTTTCCTCAATGTTTATAGTCTGAAATAACTAGCAATTTCAGTAAGTGAAATGTTCAATGCTTTACCCAAAAATTTAATAGCCTTCATCTAAGTTTTTACCATATATGTTGGTTGTTATGATCATACATATTAGGACATCTCTACAGTCATAACTCTTGTTCATTTTTCTTTTATCTGAATCAAAGTGGTGCAATATACCACTTATTTATTTGTTTGT
>RJWM01021637.1:0-35012 GCA_004363535.1 Dasyprocta punctata
ACTCATATGATTAGATCAATCTAGCATGTCTATATCTGATAATGTAAGAAACCATTTTAAAGATAACGACGCGCAATATTGCAACCATTGTCAAGCTTCTATCTACCGGTTGTGTAAACCTGCAATGTTGTGTATTTACTCTAGTCATTTGCTTGTCTCTTTTGCTTGTTGTTTTTACTATATATGTCGTCTTTTTTTTGTTGTTGTTGCTGTTTTTGTTTGTTTTTTTTTCTTCGCTCAAATAAAATTAAAAAAAAAAAAAGAAAAAGAAAAGCAGGCAAAAGTATCATTCACAATACCACCAAGTAAAATTAAATACTCAGAAATTATCCTAAGGAAGTGAAATACTTATCAATGAATTTAATAAATTAAATAATTAGGAATTCACCTAACTAAGGGAGTGAAATTCCTATACCTATATAACTATATAGGACTCTGAAGTATCAAATTGAAGAGAACATGAGAAAACGGAAAGATATCCTTTGTTCCTGGATAGGCAGAATGAATACAGTCAAAATACCCATACTTTCAAAATGGATATACAGTTTTAACTCAATGAGAATCAAAACACCAATAGCATTCCTCATAGAAGTGGAGAAAACAATCCTGAAATTAATATGGAACCAGAAGAAACCTAAAATAGAAAAAGCAATCTTCAGTAAAATAAAAGCAAAATGTGAAGCATCACAATATAGCCCATAAAAATACAAACTGCATGATATTGGCACAAAAACAGATTTGAGGATCAATGGGACAGAATAGAGGATGCAGAAAGAACCCTAAACACATTCAACTCTTTGATTTGACAAAGCATCCAAAAACACACACTGGAGGAAAGACAGCCTCTTTAATAAATGGCGTTGGGAAAACTGAATATCCAGATGCAGAAGACTGAAACTAGTTTCATATCTTTCACCATGTACCAGATTAAGATCAACACATCAAAGAACTAAATGTTAAAATAGGAACACTTAGACTTCTGGAAGCTGAAACAGGTAAAATTCTTGAAGTCATAGGCAGTACAAAATATTTTCTACTTGCAAAGGAAATAGTACCAAAACCAAATTAAAAAGCTTCTGCACAGCAAAGGCAGACTCAACAAAGTGAAAATACAACCTACCAAATGGGAAAATAGTTTTTCCAGTTATACCATAGACAGAGGAATAGTATCTAGGATATATAAAAAACAAAAAAATTATATATTCCAAATAAAAGACTTAGTGAAACATGTGCAGGTGGAATGAATAGATACTTCAAAGAAGTACAAGTGGTTTGTCATGAATGTAATCTATTACAACCACTTTAGAAATCAGTATGGAGATTCTTCAAAAAACTGAAACTAGAAATTCCAGTGGACCCAGTTATTCCTCTTCCAGGTATTTTGCTAAAAGACATCATATTACAGAGATACAAGCATACCCATGGTCATAACAGCATAGTTCATAATAGTTAAATCTTAGGAGCACCCTATAGGTCCATCAACAGATCAATAGATAAAGAAAATATATCATCTGCACACAATGAGATACTATGCTTCTATAAAGAAAGATGAACTTGAGCTATTAGTTTTTCTTACATGAGAAACCCAAAGTATAAATAAAAAGGAAAATAAAATAGATAATAGAATACGGTAGAACTTTCTCACAGGGGAAGTGAATTAAGTGATGGAGAGAGTGGGGAGGGAGGAGAGTGAATTAAGAAAAGGATTTAAAGTGTGTTATGTACATGTACCAACTCCCCACGATGAATGTGAACATTACGTATTGCAAACATGTACTAATGAAAAAGGAAGGGCATCAAGAAATGGACAGAAGAGAGATGGAAGGAAGGGAAAATAGATGGAAAAAGAAGGAACTAAAATGAATTATATACAGGTACCAATTGTCTCACAAGGAGTACAAACAGAATGCACTATAAACATGTCCTAAAAAGCAAATCCAAAAATTTTGTTTTGTGAAATATGTTGTAAATGTGTGGAAAGAAAAGCTATCAACCAGAGAAAACAAAGAATATGTTAGATGAAAAACTTATGTAAAATATATTTAAAAATGTACAGAACTCCATAATGAAGAAATAATCCAATTAGAAAAATTGGCAAATGGCATAGTAATTTCACCAAAAAAGATGGTAAATATATGGAAATAGATTTAACACCATTAGTCATTAAAAACGTAATACATTTTTTTGTCATAAAGGGCCATAAATGTTAGTGTGTCAAATCCATATTTATACTTTAGAATATTTCAATTGATGAATTACTAATTTTAATTTTATTATTTTTATAACATTAAACAATAGGTGCTCAATGGAAAAAAAACTAAAAATAAAATTACATTTTTAGTGTTTATTGAGTGATTATAGAAAAACATCAAAATTTTCATCATTGACTGATTTTTGGTATACAAAACGTAAAAAACAAAAGTAGGTATAAATTCCTGTATGAACTACAAAGAAAATACCAATAATACTCTGCAAAAAATAATCTTTTCTTCAATTAATACTCCTAAGGTAGTCTTCACATATAACATTGACACACTCCATACACACTCATAGCTTACATTGACAATACATGTGTTTTCCTTTCCTGGTATTTCTGTGGTACATACGTGACATCTCGCTGGACTTGCTGTTTTGTCAGCAGGTTCTTATTGTATCATGCAATGTGTAGTTACCAGGAGTATAAAATATCAGTAAAATAAAGTATTAAATTCTTAATATGAATTGCATGTTTAAAATAAACATCAACATTTTAACGTTAACTGTATACTTGCTTACAAAATCTAAGACATAACATCAGAAATAATAACCCGTGTGTGCTACAGTGTAAATATAGACAAAAGTGTATCACAGAAAATAGTCTTTGCTTCAACTGTCACACCAAGGCAGTCGCCACACATGACAATTGCATGTTCCTTGCACACATCTCATTTTCACTGACAGTACATGTGCTTAGGTTTTCTTTCCTATGTGGCAGATCATTCTTGTCAACTCTCTTGTCTTTCTGATTTGTCAGGAGCTTTCCACTATGTTATACAACATGTACTTAGCAGGGAAATAAGATATCAATATAATAAATAACAAATGTGTAAAGAGTGCTTAGAATAGACATAAACATTTCCACACCAGCTGTTTACTTGCTTATGAAACCTAAGAAACAGCATCAGAAATAAGAACCTATGTGAACCACAATGAAAACACCAATAGAACTCAAAACAAAACTGATTGTTGCTTCAATCGTTACACTCAAGAAAGTCTTCACACATGAAAATTTCATGTTCCATACACAAGCATTGCTTACATTGATAGCACATGTATTTTATTTTCCTGTCCTTTCTTGTAGGCTGCAGTTGATGTCTTTTTGGTTTTCCTGTTGTTCTAGTAGGTCTTTTTGATGCTGCACCTGTCTGTTCATATGTCAGCTCACCAGGGTGGTCCACAATTTTTTTTACATATTTCCCTGAGCAGAAACATTTGCTTTTCCTCTTCTGTAAATAATCTTTTATGAGTTTCAGTCTTAATCCTCTAAGAACATTTCTTTGTGGTATTTTGCAATTGCTATTCTCTTTGTGATCAAAGTATTTGTTCCACACATGTTTAGGATTAAGTAAAACATAATCTTTGGCCAATGCATTTTGTTTCAAGTGACATCATTGTTGTTGCATAACTCATGAATGATATTTCCTTTGGTATTTGTGTAGAAAGTTTCCATTGCAGGCTTCTATTTTGTTAAGGTTTCCCTGTCAATATTTTCATCATGGTGTGATGTTGACATCAGCAGTACAAATTTTTTCTCATGTACGAGACCAATGTAAAACTTTCTGAAATCCACAGATTGTCCAATACAATTTTCTGTTTTGAAATTGCAACATTTCATTTAGAATTTCTGTTTAATTCCTGGATACAGTTCCTGTACTGGTCAACTTGCACTCTGTTAGCAAATGTAACATCAGTTGGAAACTGGTAAACCAATTGTTGAATGTCACATTCTGATTAATCTGGGAGATGGGAACCAGTGTGTTCACCACATCATTTGCTTTATTGCTATATGAATAGGGACCTGATGAGTGAGTTCCAGGATAAGTTTTTGAACTGAAAGCATGGCAGAGTCGAACAGTGCATGTTGGCCATAACTATTAATGTAAATGGCCTCAATTCACCAATAAAAAGAAACACAGGCAGAGCGGATCAGGAGATAGGATCCATTGATATGCTTTATACAAGATATGCTCAATTCACCAATAAAAAGAAACACAGGCAGAGCGGATCAGGAGATAGGATCCATTGATATGCTTTATACAAGAAACACATTAAACTCAAAAAGGAGGTTCATAGACTGAAACTCAGACAGAGAGAACAATGCTCTATGTGACAGGGAACCAGAAAAAAAAAGGAGGGGTAGCTTGCCCATCAACTGCAGAATGGATAAGAAAGATATGACATTTTTATACAATAGGAAGCTACTCAGTTATAAAGAAAGATAATCACGAGGCTTTTGTAGGTAAATGGATACAACTTGAGATCATGCTCATGGGTGAAATTGTTCAGTCACATGGGTGAACATCATGTTGTCTCCCTAAAAAGGGAAGGCAATGGCCATTGTTAATCTGTTATCATATTTTGAAACCCTGTATTGTTTTCATTGGTCTGTTTAGTTTGGATTTATTCTGTTTTGTTTTATTTGATTTTATTATATTTCATGACATAGGTAGCTATTTCAAAAATAACAAAATAGATTATGGCAGCCATTATTGATTTCCTATTATCTTGTTTTGAAGTCCTGTATTGCTTTCATTGTTTTGTTTTGATTGATTTTATTCTATCTTGTTTTGTTTGATTTTATTATGCCTGATGGTATAGGCAGCTACTTTGAAGGTGACAAGAGGCATTATGGTAGCCATTGTTGTTTTCCTATTATCTTGTTTTGAAGTCCTGTATTGCTTTCATTATTTTGTTTTGATTGGTTTTATTCTGTTCTGTTATGTTTGAATTTATTATGTCTGATGGTATGGGCAGTTACTTTGAAGATAGCAAGTGGCATTATGGTAGCCATTATTGATTTCTTTTTATCTTGTTTGGAAATCCTGTATCGTATTTATTGTTTTGTTCTGATTGACTCTGTTCTGTTGTTTGTTTTTCACTTGACTTTATTCTCTTTAAGATAAAAAAAATTTAAAAGAGAAAGCATAAGTCTCCATATCTACAGGGGCAAAATTTTTTATGACATAATTTGACCAATTACTTTTCCATAAGTTTTACCTTCCTGCTATTACCATGAACAATCCCTGCTAAGTACAGCAGATCTATGAAAGCTTTCAGTTCAGCTAGTGAGCTGTCATAAGAAATACATTTTTTAATATAGCTATTGGTGCTTACAGATCATTTTACTTGCATTTCAGCCTTTTCATATTTTGCAACATCTTGTAGCATTTCATCTGTTATAATTTCCAACTTTGAATGGCAGTGCTGACATTCTGTTCAATATGTTTTACACCTGCCAAGATATTTGCTATATTTCTAGACCTAATTCTAACATTGGTTCATTCCATTTGGTTACCTGACCATTTTACAACATTTCAACAAGTCAAATATGTACTCATATTGCTGTTTGCTTTGTTATCTGAATCGAGGAGTTCTGCATCCCCTGTGTCTGTATCAGTTAATTCCTGCTCCATTTCACTGTCACAGAAACGTTTTCTGACAAGGCCAATGTCAAAGTCATCATCATCAACATCACCATCATCATCATCCTACAATCCCAATACTCTTCTATTATGAAAACATGTATTTTACTGTAATGAATTATCTTCATCATCTATGCATGAATAATCTGATGATTCAATTTTGCACTCCTCCAAAGCTTACAAATCTGGTTTTTCATGTGCTATTGTATTGAAATAGGTTATTTTTACCAGAAAAATCAAAAGAAAACTTTTTGAAAGACAAATCCTAGAGTGGTGTTTTGAATTATATACTTTGTGATGCTCAGGAAAACATACGTCAGACTTGTTTGATAGATCATCATGTTGGTGAAAATCCTGGTTTGACACTTTTGCACATGTGCACAAACCTTGCCTTTCATCACATCAAGTGGACAAACACGAAGAGTGCAAGATGTGCAGCTGGCTACTATTATGCTAAAGTAAAACTTTACAGTAAAACAGTAAGGGATGTGTTTGTTGAACATATTGGTATGTTCTCTGGTTAAGAACACAAATTATAATTAAATATTTTATACTATCAAAATGCCTAAATAAAACTTAATTTTAAAAATCAGAAGGCTTTGAAATTAATATGAACACAAAATATTATCAACACAAAAATTTGTACAAATTGTGCTTACCACATGACTCCACCTAGTACTTTTTAAACTGAAAAAGGGAAATCCAGATTTAGTTGGAAGAAAAATCCCAGAGAAACAATCTTGCTACTTCCCAGGCTTTGAAAACATTCAGTGTTTTACTTCCAACATCTAGAATAGTCTACTTTCAGCTCTTGAGCCAGGTGAAGTGTGTGTTAATGCATTTTACACTCCTCAGAGTGCAATGTTGTAGTCATTTGCTGTCTTCTCATCACAGCTGTGGTTTAAGTGTTTGTTGTCAGTCTTCCTTCAGTGGACACATTCTTACAGATGGCCAGTCTGCTGTGGAGGTCATCATGAGGCTCTTGTTGTGTATATACAGTTAAGAACACTACCACACTTTTGGGGGATTACCTTAGCAGAGTGAAGGTAACACAGACGTCCTTCCCATCATAATGGTGTCAAATCTCCTGGAATAGACTTTGTTACTGGCTGTATTCTCCTTTCCAGCATTTTTTCCGCTTCATTTTGTCATTTATTCTGCCTTTGCCAAATCCTCTGTGACTCTTCCTATCTCCTCTGTCATTGTATTCTCAGACCCATATTTACATGATAGGCTATGTACTTTATCAAGTATTTCCCTGGGACGGAGTTTCTAGATCTTCCCGCCTTTCAAACATTTTCATAGATTGCAGCTCAGAAAGATTATCCTCCTTTTCTTACTTAATGAGAGCATCTACAAGTACATGTAAAAGTATAAGTAACTTCCCCTATAATCTAGAGTGGTCACACTTCTATCCATACATGGGCTCTGTCTTTTGCCTAATGAAGTTGGATCATGAAAAGATTAGTCTAAGTATATTGGACAAAATATGTTTATAAAATTAATTTTGAGAAGCAATTAGTTTTCATTTGTGCATTCTGGTACACACGCTCCAATAAAACTTCCAGTTATATATTTTCCTGTATTCAGATAATTCTAACATCTTTGTGCCACTTTTCTAACAGTGAGATATTTCATAAAAATTCCCTAGTTTTAATTTTTCTACTTTAACTGAATATTTTAACTGAATTAGTCCCCAAGACTTTAAGAAATTTTAGTGGTTCTTGGATTTCATGGCAAATATTTCATTTCTTTTTACAGGCTCTCAGTGCCTCAGTGTCATTCCAGGAATTAGAAATTCAATGCTTGAATTGTAATTGGCCTGTTTGTCAGGATTAAATTTATTTTCACTGAATATTAGTGAGTAACCACATATAAATAAATATGCACCTTTACAAACATAAGACATGCTATACAACTCTCCCAGTGAATAAGAATCAGCTCAGATCCATGACCAGGAAGAAAAAGGATAGAACTTATAAAATCATTTACCACACACATTCAACCTGACTCTGGACAATGGGCTAATTCCTTGATCAAAATAAAAAAAAAAAAAACAAAAAACAAAAAGACTTGCTATACTAGCTACAGTTATATTATCTAATTCACAGTGAGTCACTACAATGCTGTATCCTTCTATCTTCTATAAAACAAGTTAATAAAAACAAACTTTAAATCCCTTACTTTTCATGACATTGATGGTACTATAATTTCTTCTCTAACACCTGAAAAATGTGTATATGAAGCTTAACTACCAAGAATAGTGAGGGGAAATCTAGCATTTCCAGCTAATAACTTGAGGTGAGTTTATGTGCCATGTTATATACTGACTACTTAATTTCCTAGATGTAACTGTGTATATTAGTCCATTTTCCATTACTGCATAAAAATTCTTAGGATTAGGAATTTTATAGCATGAAGCTATTTAGGTCAAGGTATCAGCTTGGCACTCATAAGGGCTCCTTTGGTTATTTTACACAAGGGGATGATATCATGTGGGAACATGTGGTAGTGAGAGAGATTTGTTATAAAACATAAAGTCAGAGATTGGGAAACCACCAGTCTTGCTCTTGTTTAATAACCTTCTCTAGAGAAGTAACTAGGGCCCTATGAGAACTACCATAATTCTTCCCAAGCATAGTGCAAAGACCTGAGGACTTCTAACTAAAGGCCCACCTCTCGGAGGTCCCACTACTTCCTGACAATGTAACGCTGGAGAACAATCTTCCAACACAGGAACCGTTAGAGGATACAACACAATACATATTAAAACTACAGAACTGCCCATAATATATTACAACTGACTTAGTATTAATATTGAAAACTGACCCCTGCCTTGTACCCTGATTTTTATGTAGCCTGAAGAATGACATAATAAAGATACTCTTAATTAAACTAATTTCAGAGTAATCAATCAACTAGAGTGATAGTCACATGAATTTCCTTCCCCCAAATAACATGGATTCCCTCCTCTACACTCTAATCCACTTTCATAATATTCTGGCTTTCTATCTGATGGCACTGGGACACTGTCCCAGTTTTGGTGGCGTCTGTTCCAGTTATTTCATAAAATATCCCCTTTAATTATAGTACTTAGCTAGGATATGATAAACTGGTGGATTATATTTGTTGGTTTCATTCTGTTTTAGTTTTTTTCTCTTTTAAATCCTTTAGTATTTTTCCTCTTTCCCTCATCTGATTGTAAGTGCTTTTGCAATTCCCCACAGTTCTATGTATATTCAGCTATTGATTATCTGAGCTAATGGAGGGGAACATTAGCATGTATGATATCAGAGAACAAATAAATTTCCCAGGGGTTTGCAATTCTATGAAAGCATCTGAGTCCCAGAGACAGGCAAACTAAAATCTAAGGGAAGCAGAGAGCAGGGAAGCGTTTTGAATGAAAGAGTGAGATGTCACATTCTCACAGGGCCGTGAACTACTGCTGCAGCTGCAAGTGAAATTTCATTCTACCTTGGCCAGGAGAATGAAATTTCCTTGGGAGATTCTTGGGAGAGTCTCAAGAGATGGGCCCTAGGGATCTCTGGGCATAATCCTCTACCACTGGACCTTATGCTTTTGGTTCAGCGCTTGGCTTAGCACAATATCAGACCCAGACAATGGAAATGGAATAAAAGAATGAAAGAGAAGTGACAGGAAATTCTTGGCAGAGAAGTCAACAAAATAAGAGGCTTTCTGTAGCATGGGAAGGGAAACAGGGTTAGTGAGGGTTTTGCCTGAAGGGGAGAGCATATTAACTGGGTGAAGGTCTTGCCTTTCCTTCAACTCCACTTTCCAGCTTATGCCTTAAAGATGGCAGGTGCTTTATCAGTGTTGGGGGAATGTGAACAAATAGAGTTAGGTAGTAAAAGAATGATTAATAAATGATAGAAACTTCCCACATAATCCAGAAAGCAGTATTCACAAGATTGAATTACTGATTGCATATCATGAATATTTCAGGAATAATTCTAGGAAGGTTCTCTGGATATTTGGTTTTTAATTTTTTTTTAAGTTGAAGAACAAACTCCTTCAAAAGTAGACCTAGTTGGTTGCATGATAAGGAGAGCAGGGAATTAACATTTTTGAAAATATCTTCTATATTTCAAGCAATTATTTTCTTATTTCATTTTTTGTTAGTGCATCTGGTATTGGAAATTAAACCCAAGGCCTTGTCAATTGGTAAATCTCCAGCCCATTTTAACTTTTTATTTTGAGACAACATCTCACTACCTTGTTAAATTGGTCAGGTTAGGCTTTAACTTATGATCATCCTGCCCCTGAGAGTGTTGGGATTATAGGTGTGCACCATCACAACCAGCTATTTTATTACTTATAGCAACTGTATTATTATCATGTATATTTGAATAATTGTTACAAAATATTCATTTGACATATAGGCAACAGAGTTACACTTGGTTAAATATATTTCCCAATGTCATGAGCTAGTAAATATCGAACTGAATTTCAATTAGTTCCTTTTTCTTAAAATTCCTTAGTCTTTGTTATACATTGTGCTTCTTCTCAGTAATATTAGTAACTATAATGTGTTGAATTCTTACTGTGTGAAGGTGATATATTTACATAATTTCTAATCTTCCCATTAACTTGGGTGGGTAAATATTGATACTTTCATATTATAGATTAAGATAGAGAAGAGAAAGCAAGTATAGTGAAGATTTGATATATATATATATATATATAATATATATCTCATTTGTTTGTTTTTGTCCTAGGCCCTGTATTTTCCCCTGGCTGTGTGTTTTCATCTCCCAAATGTCATGTTCTTTTACTTCAGTGGCAAAAAGGTATTTGAATTGCAAATCTGTTTACTCATATACCTACACACATGTGTACACACAGATATACTTTTGTTATATCACAGACACTGCTTTCCTATTATAGTGAAAATTCACCTTCAGGTAATGCTTATATAACACATTTCTGAAGAAGGCATAAAATATCATCACTAACCAATTGTTATATCAAAGTGGATCTAAGTAGAAATCTGCTTCAGAAATTTATTAGTGATTCTTATCTCATTGTAAAAATTGGGCCCAGACTTAAAATGAAATAGGATGAGCCTTACGAGTAAAGTCTGAAAATGTAACCAGGCACTTTTTATCCATTGGTGTTTCAATTTGCAGAAGAGTAGGAGTACCTGAAGGTATAAGGGTACTGAAATTCTAGTTTATATTTATTTCTGGACATAAGTACATTTCCCTTAGTCTATTGTTGAGCTTTATAACTGATACCTATACCACAAATAAAAGGCATAGAGAAAAGGTGTAAATTCTTGTGCAAGGTATGCAACTGCTTCTGAAATCTCTCCTAGTGTCTTCCAATTCCTTTTCCTCTCCAATTGTGGGACAGTAATGCACCTACCACTGCCTCTAGTGGTCGGGAATAGAGTTGGATGGAAATTTTCTAAAAGGAAAACATAGCTTATTGAGGGATTTAAAAAACAGGGAAATCGTTCAGAATTTAGGTTGTGACCTATAGAACTGACCAAGTTGACATCTCTCCGTTACTCCTGGGGAACAGGATGCAGCCTGGATCCCAGGTGAGGAATATTTTGTGAGATTCAGATTACCTATAAGAAATACCTGAGACAAACTCCAACAGAAGCAATGAGTCTGCATGATGGCATACCCTATAGCACTCTTTCCTTAAACCGGACCTTCTGTAAGAGAAAAGAAGGATGAGGTGGAGGAGGAGGAGTTGGAGGTGGAGGAGGTGAAGGAGGAGGAGGTGGAGGAGGTGAAGGAGGAGGAGGTGGAGGAGGAGGAGGAGGATGAGGTGGAGGAGGTGGAGGAGGAGGAGGTGGACAAGGAGGAGTTAAGGGAGGAGGTGAAAGAGAGAAGAAGCAGGGAGTGGGAGTGAATTTCAAGGTAACTTGCTAAAACAATTCACTGATTTTATAACTTGAGAGCTGCTTACCCCTTGGCAGCTGTGAAGTGTTGCAACTAAGCTTTCTGGAGACTTACAAGCTCACACCTTGGCACTGATCATACTGTCAGGAGCCCACCAACTTTCCAGGTTTGCATCCTTTTGACTGTCTCTGACTATTAAGGGTAGTTCTCTGACTTTCTTTCAAGGTCATCAGGCTTTCTTTGTACTGATACATCCTTTCAAAATTTTCTGCTTTTTAAAAAATATTTTACTCCTTTTCAATTTATTTATGTGTGACAGCCTCAATCATCCAGTTATCAATTCAGTAAAATCTGTCGTGCAGAATGTCCATTTTATCATTCAAGCCTGAAATCTGTTCTGCAATCCTTTTATTTCCCTCCTGAATTGCTTTTAAAGCCCTCTAGGGAGCTAGCCTGCAAAAATAGAGAATTCTCACATTGTTTCCATGAAAGGTGCTATATAACCACACAGCGGGATCATTGTTCCCTTTTCTCTTTCATTTTGGTCATTCTGACTGATCTGCTCTGCATTGCAAGTGCACTGGGCTTTCTTCATCTTAATTTTATTCACTGCAGTGGTTACTTTTTTTCAGGGACATCAGATATTAAGTAAAAGACAGGCATGGGTGTTACAAGGAAAGTCTAAGCACCTCCTTTCCCTGGTTACTGGTTTCTAACACTGCCTGATCATTCACCTGAGTCTAGTGGTCACTGCCCTTATCCTTTCCCTGACTAGGTTCAATTTCCTATGGAGTTTCTGCTTTGTGCATAGAAGTAGCCTCGCCCAATAAAGACAAACTGCAAAATTAAATTAATTTAACTCATTCATCTAGGTGTTTAATGTAATATTTTGACAGACTTGCATAAACTGAACTTCCTAAATTTTGCATAAGGGAATAGAATTGATGGATTTAAATTCATTTCTGTTGGTGAAATGCGTAGATTTGTAATCCATCAGCCATTCTCCCTAATGTACCATCTCGACAGCTCATGCTGCCTTCAGTTGGCATTAAGTGCAAATCCCTCTGCTTAAATAATAGTGACTGCATAGCAAAAACTAGCAAGATTCAATTTTAAATGAAAAGTTGACATTACATCAATGCTTAAAAACAAACTGAAGCAGGACAAAGGATAGATTAGAAGTGGTGCTGTCTTTAACCTGAGAAGAGGGCTTGATAGAGTTTAAAGAAAAGCATTAACTATTAAAGACAAAAGTTCAAAAACCCATTGAAAAGTGTCTTGATATTGTAGAGGATGGCATCCAAAGATGTTTCCAGATGCTGGTTCTGTGTACAAAATTCTGTGTAGGTGAATGTATACATTTATCTTTTTTTCTAGAGGATTTTCTGGTGTAACAGGTTGAAATGGGCTTTGTGGAGTATTAAAACATAAAGTAAATCAAAAGAAATGATGGAGCAGTGGAAGATTTCTACAATACTTCTCAAGTGTTGAGAATGAGAGTCTCCATAAGTACAGTATTTGTCAAGATATATCATAATTTCTCAAATAAATGCACGATGCCTGATTCATAAAAGGATATGAAAAGGGGCAAAAAATTATAGTTTTTTATAGTAAGTATTCTGTTCATGCTTAGTAGAATAATGAAACCTTTTATTTGAAGAATTCTAGGTTGAAGGTCATTTCCTCAACCAGAAAAGAATGTCTTCAAGTGAACAGGTATACTTTAGTGGTATTTAAGTTAGTCATGTAGGAAAAAACTGTACACTGTAAAAAAAGGTTTTATGGAGACTGAGTTGCATTGTTTCACAAACTAGTCTTAAGCCCCAACATTCAAGGAATCCTTCTGCATTAGTCTCTCAAATCATGGGAATTATAGGTACAGGGCACTGGGCCTGGTAATATTTCCATGTCAGTTATGAGCCTAACTGCTCTGACTGTTTTGATGTACAAAATGATTTATAGGAATCAGGTCAGTTATTCACACAAATAAACAGCATTCTTTAAATGTTTATTTTTAAGCATTTCAAAATTATTCAAATGTTAGAGAATGGGAAGTAAAAGCACAAGTTTTCAATTTCAGGATTTTATGGCTCAGAGTCCCTATATGTAACTAAACCTAAAAGGTTTTAATGTTGATGTTGTCTTGATCCTGCCAGAAAGTATCAAGTGAAGGTATTTTATTAAGCTTATGCCAATTACATCTGCTTTTATCAGTTATATAACACATATTGTTTGTAATATGTGTCTCGATTTTGTAAAGTTTAATAGTGAGAAAAAACTGTGCATTTTAGAATTAATAAAATAAGGTCTCTTAGAGATCAAACTAAGATAAGTCATTAGGGAATGAATTTAATGTACACAGTGCCCAGGATCAAACAATAGTTTAATAGGAAGCATGGCACATGCCCTGGCCATCTGCTCAGTTTTCTCATAATGCCCTCTACCCTGCCCTGTGCCGTTGCTGCTTCTCCATAGTACACTTAGGAGTTAACAAAGTTTTCAGGTGCAAATAAGCATTCAAATAAGGAAGGCGAGAACAAGCAAGAACTACTTGTGCACAGAGCTTTATAATAAGGCCACTAGGACTGCCATTTTAAAAGGATTAGGAACTAGTTGACATTAGGAATCTTTCCTAATTCTAAGATTTCCTATTACATGTACTCAAACGTTTTTGCATGTATTACACTTGTTGCTCAGGGTTTTTGAGCATCTGCTCTGTGTCAATAATTGTGTTCTATGTTGGTGATACAGCATGATTCTGCCATTCAAGAGTAATTATTCAAATGATTATGAATTTATAATCATAATAAGGTTTGTAAAGAAAGGTGTATTTTCTGTGAAAATATAAAAGGGACAATAGTCTGACTTAGATTGCTCTTAGGAGGTATAATTTAATATGACACCAGAAGGATATAGTTAGTTGGAAAGAAAGAACTGAGCTTTCTAAGAAAAATAAACTGAAAGTGTAATTATCTGCAGACAGGGAAATTTTGAGTTTATTATTCTCTCGTGTGAGTATAGAGTGTTCTTGATCACAGGATTTCTACAATGGAAAGAAAAAGGATTAAAGAAGACTAGGTATTGATTTTTTTAACATCTTGCAAGAACAACTATTTCTGACTAAATTTATCACTTTTGTGAACAGAGAAACAAGGATGAGAATTGACTTGAGATATTTTTGTATTGAGTTTTCTTGGTTATCTGTAGCCCTAATCTCAGGGTGCTGATTGTTTTATTCCTTACTCAGGAGTTAAGAACAATGAGATCAAGAATAGTAGAGAAATAGTAAAACATTCAAGAACACTGAGATAAAGTTGGAGAAACATGCACTAAAACCTTCAGGGGCAATGTGATAAAGAAGTAAAGAAAATAGTAAGACTTGCCTTAAACTGATAAACCTATAAAACACGTAATTTCATTCCTACCATGGGAACTTACTTTAATTTCATTTGATCTACTCATGAGTAGACTGCTTAGGTGGAAATAATAAAGACTAACACACAATATGAGCTCTGAATTAGATTTGTACCACCAAACTGCTAAGCACTACTCATACATAATTATCAAGCATTTACTAGATTTGAAATAAGGTAAACTATATACTGGATTTTAAAAGACATATAGAAGAAAATATCTTAGTACTTATCAAAACTGATTATAAATGGAAATGTTGTTTTGGATTTAGTGGGTTAAATGAAAAATATTATTCAAATAATTTCACCTACTTCTTTCTACCTTTTTTGGGATGTATGAACTAATGTACTTTTCAGATACAAATAAGCATCCAAGTAAGGTGAGGGAGAGCAAGCAACAGCTACTTCTATACAGAGTTTTGTAATAAGACTATAAGACTGCCATTTTATATAGATTAGATACTAACTGACATTATCAATCTTATGTCATTCTAAGGTTTCCTATTATGTGTCAGAAAATTTAAAATTACATAAGTCAAATTATATTTTATTTGATATTATTAATCTAAATGTTATTTGCTCTCTTTATTCAAGGATTCTCTATCTGCACATTCAAACCACTACTGGTTGAAACTATTTTGGAAAAATATTGCATCTTTACTGTACATGTAACATTTTTTTCTGTCATTGTTTATAAACAATATAGTAAGGCAGCTACATATATAGTATTTTTATTATATTAGCCATTATTACTAAATTAGAGATGATTTAAAGTTTAATAAAGTAAGTTATAAGGGACCCTGGCAAAGACCTGATCTCCTGTTTGGTACTATAAAGCAAGGCTGCAAAAAACATTCAGAGACAAGGTAAAAGTGTAACTTGGAGCTGGAATGATCAGTGCTAAGTCAACAAAGACCCCCAAACAGCTAGATCCATGGTATTTATTGGTTGTGTAATCTATAGAATGGGATGAGGAGTCTAAGCATGGTGCTGGGGATAAGACACAGATCCAGGTAGGGATTGTAAAGGAGGGAAAAAACATCCTTGTATCAAGAACAGATGAGACCAGGACTAGGTCATCATTAATGATTAATTCATTTTTCAAATAAAATAACCCACAATTCTCGGAGAAGAAATTGGGAAGTCATTTGTCCTTGGTTGTCATGTTATCTCATATCAAAGATAGCTTCATGGACCTCATCTCTCATCTTTGCTGTGGCCACTGGTGGAAGGATAATGCTCATCTGCACACCATCTTCAGTACTCTTATGAGTAATTTGTCATTGGCCTGACTTACTACTTAGAACAAGCCAATTGTGGGGTTAACTTTTGACAGCCTGCACTGCCTACAGCCTTCTCTGGGCATCATCAGCAGGGCAGTCTCCTGTAGAAGTCTGTAGATTTTATACAAATATTACACCGCTTTGTATGAGGGGTGGGATCATGTTCAGGTTTTGGAATCTTCAGCAATTCTCAGGGATCAAAGAATCACTGTACTGAGGAAGAGTCAGTGAAGAAAGCACACAAAATCCCTGATCTAAAGAAAATGGTATTTCTCTACTGAAGACACATAATAAGCCCAAACTGAACAGTAGGTACTTTCAAGAATGATGAATCATGTTTAGGTGATAGAAAGACTGTTAATGATGTTTGATTCAAAGCATATCACTTCCACTAAAACAGAAATATAAACACATAGAGGGAGAGAACCAAAGAGCTATAGAAGAACATTCAAGACTGAGCGAAAGGCCATAGGCATAGAGCACCTGAGATGGGAGTAGATCCCGTATAGTTGGAATGCAATGGGAAAAGAGAAGACAGTGGAGGTTAGTGAGGGATTATCAGATTAAAGAAAGATTTCATCATCCAAATTTAAGATTTTTGAGTCAGGGTCTTACTAAGTCACTAAGTTGCCCAGGCTCAGCTTGAACTTGTGATCCTCCTGCATTTGTCTCTCAGGTGGCTGAGATTATATTTGTGCATCACCACAGCTGAATAGTTTTAAAATTTTTGGATATTATTTTGAATGAAATCTTTTGGAAGACAGAAAATGAAAATAAAGCAATTATTCCCTCTATACTCTTACATCCCGCTGTAGTATGACTTTGTATATTTTTCCCACAATGGGAAAGGGTTTATGACCTGTTGACCTGTAGGATGTAATAAAATTACTCTGTGTGATTTACAATGTCCTTGCCTAGGTCTCAGTAGGCTCTGCATCATTCTGATGTCTAGAAATCATTTCATCAGAACAAGCCCATCCTACCTTCCTAGGAGTTGACAAAGCACACATACCAGAGCTTAGTCTACTAAGCTGCTGTAGATAATATTCACAAAAATTTAGATTTCCATTTCTACTCCATCTGATCTATAGATTCTAAAGCAATCATAAATGGCTATTATTTTAAACCATTAATTTTTATAATGGTTTCCAATGCAAGGAAAGCTAACTAATACCTAAGCAGTGATTTTAGTTTCTAAAAGACTCAGTATTTAGAGGGGCAACAATAAGAGTACTAAGAGTGTCTCCATTTGAATATATATTTGAGAGTAGGGCCAAAAGCATTTTCCGGTAGAATGGATGTGAGTCATATATATTAGTGAGCTCTCTTGTTGATGGAGGTAATACCTGAGAATTACAATTTAAAGAAGGAAATGTTTAATTTGACTCACACTTTCAGGAGATTCAGTCCACAATTTGCTGTCTTCAAGGCAAGAACATCATGGCAGAAGTGTCTGGTGGTAGCAAAGAGACTTAATTGATGGCAGCTTGGAAGCAGAAGAGGAGAACAGTGCCACAGAGTAAGGGGTGAGGGAACAGTCATAGATCCCAAGGCCATGCTACCATAGCTTCACTTGGATACATCCTAATGTGTGTTTCAGTAATCCTCTGGGTAGATCCAAAAGCCAATCAAGGTCACAGTCCACCCTAACCACAATTGCATGAAAGAAATGGAAAAGACAAGAAAACTTTAGCATGCTAGTTTGGGCAACTGAAAGAATGGTTTTGTCATTGCCGAAATGGGGATAAATGAATATGTGTGTTTTGGGGAAGGGAAAATAAAGAGTTCAGTTTTGTACATGTTAAACTGTTGATATTAATGAAACATATAATTTGAGTTGCCAAACTGAGTAGTTGAAGAGCAAAATCTGGGCAGGTTTCTTAAATGTAAAAATGTATAGGAATATAAATGGCACTTAATCATGGTATTGAATGAAATTGCTTAGGGAGTGAAGGACAGCCTAAAAACGGATCCTTGTGTATCAAGTGTTTAGAAGTTGGGAGGACGGAGAACAGTTTGTACAAGAAGCAGAGAATGATGGTTCACTCTGAGTTGTAGGTAACCCAGAGAAAAGCAAAGGGAAAACAGAATTCTAACCTAAGAGAGGTTCCTCAGCAGCATCAATAGGTGCTAGGAAGTCAAGCAAATTGAGAAATGAAAAGTGAATTTGTACTGTCATTCAGAGGTCTCTTTTGAGTTCGATAGGATCAGTTTCTGTGGCATGTTGACAAATTCTGGTTGACATGATCTCAAAAGAAAAAAAGAAGGAAATGTGAGAAAGGAGACAGAAATTGTAAAACATGATTGAGAAAATTTTTTTTTAAATTGAAACAGAAAAGGATGGGAGGTAAGGTTGTACAAGACTTTTTTTGGAGCGTAAGTTATAATCATTGCTTAGAATGCTTGTAACAGTGATCCTATCTAGAGAAGAAAATGAATGACAAATAGAGTTATGGATAATATGGAAAATGAAATTCTAAGTGGCAATTCACACTGGAGACAAGAGAAGGCAGGGAAGGCATAATTAAAGAATGTAGGGAGATTCACTCTTGTAGGAATTTGCAGTGTTTTTTCTGATGGCTTTTTTTGTCAATGAAATCAGAAGCAAACGAGTCAGGCAAGTTTCTAGGACTGAGACTTCTGACTGGATAATGGAATAAAAGAAGAGAACGATCTAGAAAAACTATAGTAGATTGGTTAGAAAAACATTGATAGAGCTCCAGTCAAGATTTATGAGAAATTCTTCAACGTGTATCATTATACTTGATGTATATATTTTGGATGGATGATACAGAGTAGGTGAGGAGCTGGCTTTAACTAGCATTGTAGTTTAAATGAGAACCATCACAAAAAAAATTGGTTATTTTAGTGGGACATAGAATGTTATCTGATTGGACTAGGAAATGGATATAAGTAAGGGGTAACAGAAAGCAGAGAAGATGATAGGATTAGGGGATTTGAGATTTTAATTTGATATTTTTTCAAATTTTGAATATCAAAAGAGTAATCTAGATATAAAAGTAGAATTTAAAGAATAGTGTGCTTGAAAGCAAGATATCTATAGAGAGCATCAAGTTTGATTTAAGAAATTAGTTTTCAAAATTAATTATATCATATCCCACTTGATTCATTTTTTAATTTAATTTAATTTTTGTTATATTATTTTATTTCAAAGTGAAAAAAACAGAAAACATCAAGAAGCAAACAAATAAGAAACCACAATGAAAACAAAATGACAAAAACAACAACAAAAAACAACAGTGCCATAGAATTTCTAAACAAGATGATAGGAATTTAACAATGATTGTTATATTGCATATCTTTGTCTTCAAAATAATTGCTCAGGTTACCAGATATAGGCATGTAACATTGATCAAACAATATAATTTCCCTTTGAGAAGTTTCCTTCCCTTTTGCTATATCTATTGTATCTTTCACATTTTATTTATACTATCAGTTGCTTACACTAGTGAGACAATATGATGGTTACACATGCAAGTCTAATTTATTTCACTTATAAGTATAGTTTCTAGTTATATCCATTTACATATAAAAGTCTTGAGTTTATTGTTCTTTATGGCTGAGTGGTATTCCATTGTATAAAAATACCAGATCTTTTTTATCCATTCCTCAGTTGATGGGCATTGGGTTTGTTTCCAAGGTCTGACTATTATAAATTGTGCAGCCATAAACATGAGTCAACATGTATTGCTGTGGTATGATGTTTTCAATTTATCTGGGAAAATGCCCAAAAGGGTAATAGCTGGATCAAATAGAAACTCTATTCCTACTTTTATGAAGAATCTTCACACTGATTTCCACAGTGGTTGTACCAGTCTCCACTCCTTCCAACAATGGAGGTTTACTTCTCCCCTACAGCCCTGCAAGCACTTGTTATTGGTTAATTTCTTGATGTTAGCCATTCTTTCTGGAGTGAGATAATATCTCAGTGTTGTTTGAATTTACATTTCTCGAATGATGAACATTTTTTCATATATGAATTTGCCATTTGATTTTCTTCATTTGAGAATTGTGTATTCACCTCAGATGCCCATTTTTGTATTGGGTATTTAAATTTGGGTGACCTGATTTTTTTCAATTCTTTGTACATTCTACATAAAATTCCTTTGTCTGAGGGACATTTGGCAAAAATCTTTTCCCAATCTGTGGGTTTTCTTTTTACTCTTTTGGTGATTTCTTTTGATGTGCAAAAACTTTTCAATAAGTCAGGCATGGTGGTGCATGCCTTTAATCCCGGCACTCGGGTGGCTGAGGTAGGTGGAGAATTGTGAGTTTGAGGCTGGCTTGGGCTACAATGTGAGCGCAAGACCAGCCTGAACTACATAGTATGAACCTGCCTCAAAAACCTAGGGCCGGGAGTTTGGCTCAGTGACTTAAGCACCTGTCTGGCAGTCACAAAGTTGTGAGTTCAATCCCTGGTGCTGCAAAAAAACAAACAAACAAACAAACAAAAAAAAACTTTTCAGTAAGAAGAGATCCCAGTTGTTGATTCTTTGAAGTATTTCCTGTACAGTTTGGTTTTTGCTCATGAACTCTTTGCCTACTCCTGTGTCCTTGAGATTTCTACCTAATTTGTCTCACAGTAGGTTTAGTGTTTCTGTCTTAACATTTAGATCTTTGTTCTATTTTGACTTTAGTTTAGTGTATGGTGATAGGCATGGTTCTATTTTAGGTCCTCAGCATGTAGAAAGCCAGTTTTACCAACACCACTTGTGAAAGAGGCTGTCTTTCTTCCAGTAAACATGTTTGGACCCCTTATCAAAGATAAGGTGGCTAAGTGTGTTTGTAGTTGTGTCTGTATCTTCTGTTCTGTTCCATCAATCCTCAGGTCTGTTTTTTTACCAGTACCATGCTGATTTTATTATAGCAGTTTTGTAGTATAATTCCAAGTCTGGGATTGTAATGCCTCCTGCCTTGCCTTTGTTGCCCAGGGTTGCCTTTGCTTTTCTCAGTCTCTTATGTATCCATATTAACTTCAGAAATATGTTCTCTGGATCTGTGAAGTATGCTAATAGTATTTTGATCAGGATTGTATTAAATCTGTATAATAGTTTTTGTAGTATGGCCATTTTCATATTGTTCGTTCTTCCTATCCAAAAGCAAAGAATATCACTCCATTTTCTGATACCTTCTTGAATATCCTTTTATAGAGTACTGTAAGTTTCAATGTAAAAATCTTTTACTTTCTTTGTTGTATTGATGCCCTCATTACTTCATTTTTTAATGTTATTGTGAAGGATATGGTTTTCCTAATTTTTCTCCTAGTGAGTTTCTTGTTTGTGTGCTAATAACTTTTAAGTATTGACTTTGTGCCCAGCTATGCTGCTGAATTTGCTTAAGTCTAGAAGTCTGTTGGTGGAGTTTTTGGTGGCTTCTATGTAGATTATCATGTCATCTGCAAATAACAATAATTTCACTTCTCCTTTCCTATCTTTATTCCATTTATTTTTCTCTCTTATCTAATTATACTGGCTAATGCTTCCAAAACTATATTGAACAGGAGTCATGGTAGTGGATAACTTTGTCTTGTTCCTGATTTTAGAGTGAAAGCTTTCAGTTTTTGACCATTTAGTATAATGTTGGCTGTGGGTCTGTCATAGATGGCTTTTATCAGATTGAGGTAAACACCCTTTATTCCAATTTTCTCTATGGTTTTTACCATGAATGTGTGTTGAACTTTATTAAGAACATTTTCTGCATCTATTGAGATGATCATGTGATTTTTGTCTTTCACTCTGCTGATATGATGTATTAAATTTATTGAGATTTGAATATGTGGAACTATCCCTGCATTCCTGGGATAAATCCCACATGGTCATGGTGGATAATCTTCTTTATGGTTTGTTGAATTCTGTTTTCTAGTATTTTATTGAGGATTTTATATCTATGTACATTATAGAGATTTTCCTGTAGTTTTAATTTTTGGTTGGGTATTTCTCTGATTTGATATAAAGATAATATTTGCCTCCCAGATGAATTAGGGAGAACTGCTTCCCTTTCAATTTCTTTAAAGAGATACCCTGGTTTCTCTTCTGATCATATAAATCTTTTGCCTTTTATTCAATTTCATCAAAGAGTTTGAGGAATATTGGTATTAAATCATCTCTAAATTTCTTGTAGAATTCAGTTGTGAATCCATCAGGACCTGGACTTTTTTGTTGGTAAGTTTTTAATTACATTTTCAATTTCATTAACTGATACAGGGTTATTCAAAAGTTTTACATATTCTTGATCCAGCTTTGGTAATTCATGTTTCTAGGAATCTGTCCATTTCTTCTGTATTTTGATCCTCTGAGAGTAAAGGTTTTCAAAGTAGATATTGATTATCTTTTGTATTTCCCCAGGATTTGTAGTGATTTCGTCCTTTTCATTCCTTATTGCATAAATTTGAGTTTTTTCTTTCCTTTATTTGATAAGATTTGCTAGCCGTTTATCAATTTTATTTATTCTTTTAAAGAAGCAACTTTTTGATTAGTTCTTTGTATTGTTTTCTTACTTTCAATTGCATTAATTTCTGCTCTGATCTGTGTAATTTCCTCCCTTGTTTGGGCTTTGGGCTTGACTTGTTCGTTTTCTAGAAGTTTGAGGTGCCAATTACATTGTTTATTTGTGCTCACTCTGTTTTCCTGATGTGAAAATTCACCGCTATAAATTTCCCTTTGAGGACTACTTTCATTTGTCCCACAGGTTCTGGTAATTTGTATTTGCATTTTTGTTTGATTGTATATATTGTTTAAGTTCTTCTTTAATTTCCTCTGTGACCCATTGGTTGTTCAGCAGGGTGTTACTTAATTTCCATTTTTTTATGGAGCTTTTGCAGTTTCTTTTGTCATTAATTTCCAATTTCATTGTACTATGGTCATAAAATATACATGGGATAATTTCAATTCCTTTGCATTTACTTAAGCATGTTCTATGGATTAGTATACATTCTATTTTAAAGAATGTCCCACGTGCAACTGAGAAGAATATGTATTCTGATGTTGTTGAGTAGTATACTCTGTACATGTCTACTAAGTCCATTTGTTCAAAAGTTTCAGTTCTATTATTTCTTTGTTGATTTTTTGTCTAGTTGATCTTTTGCTTTGTGACATTGGGATATGTCCCCTCATAATTGTATTATTGCTTATTTGATTTTTCGTATCTATTAGTATTTGTCTTACATAGCTGGGTGCTCCCATATTTGGTGCATATATATTGCATATATATTTATGATTGTTACCTCTTCCTCTTGAAGTTTTCCCTTAACAAGGATATGGTGACCTTCTTTATCTCTTGATCATTCTTGAAGTTCACATTATGTACAAACAGAATAACTACCCTTGCTTTTTTCTGGGTTCCTGTCTCATGGAGCATTGTTTTCCATCATTTGACTTTGAGTCTCTGAATTTCCTTTTGAGTTAAATATGCCTCTTGTATACAGCATATTGTTGAATTTTGTTTCCCGATTTACTCTGCCCGTCTATTTCTTTCAATTGGTGAATTGAGGCCACTTACATTAATGGTTATGTATGTTGGCTTATCTTTGTCATGCTATCTTTCTGCTATTTGTTCCCTAATTTCTCCCTCCATTTGATTACTTGTCCTGCTTAATAGTTTCTTTTTGTTGCTATTCTTGAAATTGTGGTCATTTTTATCTCATTCTAGAATGTCTTTCTATACTCTTTGTAGGGTTGGTTGGATGGTCATGAAGTTCTTCAGTTGTTCTTTGTCTTGGAAGTATCTTATTTCTCCATTTATTTTGAAATTAGTTTTGCAGGGTACATAAATCTGAGTTGGAAATCATTTTAGTACTTGAAATACTTCACTCCATGCTCCTCCTGACTGGATTGTTTGTATTGAGAAGTCTGTCATGATTCTGATAGGCTTTCTTTTATAGCAGATCTATTTCTTTTTTTCTAGTGGCTTTTAATATTCTGTTCTTACTCCACATTTCTGGAATCTTGATTATTATATGTCTAGGTGTAGATTTATTTTGGTTATAACTAATTGGAGTTCTATATACCTCACTTATATGGATGTGAGGTCCTTTTCCCATGGGAAAATTTTGGGAAATTTTCTGCTATTACTTATGTAAATAGTCTTTTTATGTCATTTGTGTTGTCTGCTTTTTTGTTGACATCTATCAATCATATATTGTCTCTCTTTGTATCATCTTGCAGCTGTTGAATTGTTATTTCCTGATTTCTAACTACTTTTGAGAGATCTTTCCTTTCATGATCACTAGCCACAATTCTGTCTTCAAGGTCTGAGAATCTGTCTTCAATTTCATTCATGTGATTTTGCCAGCTTTCAGTGAAATTTTTGATTTCCTGTGTATCTCCTTGAATCTGTTTCATGTATTCTAATTGTTTCCCATATTGTTTGTTCAAGGTTTCCATCACTATCCTATGCTCTTTTAAAAAAATCTATGTCTTCTTTGGATATAGTCACCAATTCTTTCATTATATTTATCATTTCTGTTTTTACCTGAGAGATCATTTCTGATCATATTTACTTTACAGCTTCCTGGAGTTGTTTCTTTACTTCTGTTATGTTCATTTCAGAAATTTTAGGTGTGTGATTTCCAAGTTCATGTGTCTGTCTTGTGGACTTGATTTGAATGGGGTGGAAATTTGAGATTGCTTTTTGTTATTTCATTTTGGCATTTTCTGGTGTTACTCTGAATCAGCTGGATGCCAAGTACTAGGTGCTTCCTGCGCTGTTGGCCCATCAAGCAGCAGGCCTCACTGAGTATTGCTGATGACTGTAGGTCTCTGGGCATAGACTCCCTGTTCCCATGGGCTTCCGAGATGGTTTTCAGGTATGGCACGTTGCTGGGCGCAGCTTTCAGTTCCCATGAGCCTCACTTATGGTTCTTGGGTGTGGGCATGTCACTGGGCACAGCTTTCCAGTCCCTGTGGGCCTCACTGAGGGTTCCTGGATGACTATAGGTTGCTGGGCACAGACTCTTGCTCCCTGTGGGCCTCAGAGATGCTTCCTGGCCCCATTTTATTCTGAAAATTTTTTGTAGGCAAATTTTATTTTCACAAGGATTAGAGATGGTTTACTAATTTGATGCCAGAATATTAGATGATGTTCTTTAATGCTAGAAACAATACACTGTACATACATATTTGGGTGGTACCTGCTGCATTTACAGTGATTCTGTGTATGAAGGGCATTTGGCAAAAAGAGAGACGCAGAATATTTGAAAATGTTGAAGATCAGGTTATTATTTCAAACTGGGGTTTTGGAAGTAGGCTTATGAAAAGCACTTAGCTATGTGTATGTTATTTCCACATGTTATTTTCTAATGAAACAAAGAAGTTGTTAAAGTTAAGTAAGTATTTTACAATGAATAATGCTATCAAGCACAGTACATATATATCATATTTATAGGATTTTAAGAAAAAGTTTGAAAAATCTAATATTTCTGGAATGCATCAAGAATCTTGTAATAGATATACAGGTTTCTGTATGCACACACATGATCACAAATTGACATTTGCATTATTAGAAAAAATAGCAGATAACAATATGTAATATATTAACCATTGTTAATCTCCTATTATCTTGTTTTGAAATTCTGTATCACTGTTTTTTCTCTTTAAAATAGAAAAAAAGAACTATCATGAATGAACGTGACATATCTTCTGGATATACTGTACCTGAAAAGTTAAATAAGGTTACCTTAAGAGCCAGTGAAACCAGATCAAATTCACTAAAATGAAATTAATAATCAGGGAACTTATTAACAAGTTACATTATTTAACAATGACCTAACCACTGAAAATTTTCAATGTTTCTTTTTTGCAGTACTTTAGATTTTAAAATACTGATTTATGAATATGTAATTCTTATTTTATTCTCATGGAGAAGTTATAATAGTTTAATTTAAATTTCTACAGACTGCAATTCCAGATGATGTGATTAAAGTTTTGAATGGACTGCAGTGCTGGACTGTTTGATTACTCCCTGTTAATGTGAAACATGTTCATCAGGACATGTAAAAAGAGTCAATTAAGCTATAACAAAAATATTATGCCAAACTATAATTTAAGATGGAGTCAATTATAAAGGAATTTGGATCCTTTTAAGACCATTACATCCACGACTTTGAAAATAAGCTAAATTACTGTTAGCCTTTCTTCTTGACATATGAATCTTGAAGGATTCTTGATTATTAGTACAGTTTTAGCAAAAGCAGCAGAACTACTTGCCAAAAATGGAATAGATGAACATGGAGTCTTTTTAAATACTTAGGACCAAATATGAAATTAATTGAGTCATGCTACTAAAAGCTGCTTTGAAACTATTTAGTGTTATTGTCATACTTGCGCTTAAATAATCTTCCTCACACTGGTTTAGGAAATATATGTCATGAATATTACGCATTTAATTTATTTATATTATTTATAAGATCGTTTTCTCTTTTATTCTTGTTGCACCTAGATATTTGTCTCTTAGTTTCCCTATACAGTCTTCTACTGCTGTCCATTTTTCCTGTGGATCTTTTATTACACTGCACCTCAGGAATGATACTGTTTTGAAGTGATCTTAAGTGGGAGAGCTGAATGAATGGTTGGACATATAGCTCATGATAAGAATTAAATATCTAATTCCATAATTTATTGTGTTTTGTTTTAGAAGTACATTTACAGGTAAGGCTCATATCATTCCCCAAAAGATCAGGCATTTTCCTTTTTTTAAAATTAGCATTAACAGCTGTAATATTTCCTGTCTTATTCTCTGTACTTCCATTTAGTTTTTTTTCCTCTTTCTGTTATTTTATGACTTTAGACTCTATCTCTATCTTTGCTCTTTCATTTTCTTTGATTTTTCTTATATGGGATGAATTTTCATCTTGTTGATAATCCCACGTACAGAGAATGGTGTCATTTTGAATGCACGTGAATTCATTTAACCTAGTCTTAAGTATTTCTTGAATGTTTCAAAAGAAGTATTTTATTATACACTTAATTGAAGAGAGATTTTATTACTTCAGAAACAAGCAAGATGGCAAAGTAGGCATTCTGGGTCCATGATGGATATCACTAGCAATTAGCTGAAAGTTTCTAGAACTGGAATAATGTTAACTTTGCTAGTTCTGACTTATATCTCTCTTACTTCTATGACCCATTGTAGACTTTGTAAGTTAGATGCAGTACTGACCTCATTTCCTGTAGGTATTTGATATGTCTATATACATATGAAATATATATAGTAACAATTATATACAAAATATATATTATATATATATATATATATATATATATATATATAATATGTATGTGAAATTCAATGAACTAACCTTCAAAGTGTAAAGATAAAAGGACTGTAGATGATGTAATTCTTGGTAAATTGTTCCTTATCCTCTCCCCCTATCACTAATATGACTAGGAACAACCTAGATTATAAATTCCTTAAAGTGTTTCTGTGGATTAAAAGCTAATTCTTAACCACTGCATATTTTCAAACTCCCTTAAATTAAATTTTGGGCCACTGTTAGCAATGAATAGCTATTCTCAAGTTTCTTTCATAGTCTTTTATTTTGATGACCTTTTTGTACTTCAATCCTTTACCTAATTTTATTCAGTTAGAAAATATGGTAATTTTGAATAACTTCTTGGTAATTCTGCAAATGCAAAAGGAAGTTTAGAAAAGACAGATTTTGCAAAATGAATCAATTTTATTTCAAAGCTAGTATTAATATATTTCAATGCAGAGAAAAGATGCATCTTAAGGTTTTAAGGGGTCCATCAAATTGACCTTTGTGAGTCCACAGAAGTTACATGTTTCCTAAGGCCAAGGAACTGCTTCGTGACCTTGGAGATATTAGTATTTCTATTTAAGTCATTACATTTTCAAACATTGGAACTGCTCAGATTTGGTTCACTGCACAAACCAATCACTTAGAATGTTAAAGAGCATGACTCTGGTCTCTTAGAGACAGCTCTTCTGTAATTGAGCTCTCGTTTGCATGGCCTGTCTACCTTCCTTGTTAATTTTTCCTTGATTTTTTTCCCTTGTCAGCCTACATTATGAATGCAACTGATAGAACAAACATCCACACCTTACATTAGAAATTCTCTCCCCAGAACTCATTTAAAACACATGCTGAGGTTCTCAAACTGCAAGTTTTATACAATGTCAGAACATTTCAGAGTTGAAAGTGATTGTTAGATGTATACTACGATCACACGGGGAGTTTACAAAAATATTCATGTCTCGGTCTCATTTTTTTGAAATTATGATTGACAGCATCTGTATTAAAAAAAAACCCTAAAACTTTGCAGGTATTATTAATTTTCAGCAAACTTTGACCATAACTGGAATAGACCCACTGAAATGAAAGAAAAAATTCAGGAAGAATTTGATTTATCAAAGATTACACAATTGTAATGTAGGAACTAAAAGCCAAATTTCCTGACATAAAGCATAAACTATGCAAGGTGTTGAAACTATGCCAAGAAGTATTCTCCTACAAAATCTTCCAACATTAATAAGGCATGAGCTTCAATTGGGAAGCTGTATACAGCTAGATACCTCTCTCTAAGTGATAATGTTTATTGGATACAATCCACTGGAAGATAGTATTATTTAGAAAATACTATCAATATACTTCTCATATAAAGGGAAGTGTTATGTGTTATGCTGGTTTATAAAGTGTAAGTATAATGATGCTCAAATAGCTCTGCACTTGAAGAGCATTTTCAAAGAAGCAGCATAATCCACTATATAGTTCAATCATTTTGAGGCGCAGAACACAGCAACAGTAACTTGCTAAGAATTTATACCAAATCAGTTTTGTACTGTATTATTTACAACTCTCATTACTGTTCATTGTTCGGACAAAAATTGTCTCACAATTGCATTGAATAGTTTGGTTCCATAGTGCCAGAATTTACATCTTCAATAGAAAGACCAAAAACAAAACAAAACAAAACAAAACAAAACAAAGAAACAGTTTAAGGGCTGACACTTAACCTTTGTTTACAGTATTCTTTTAATACTAATGTTGATCTTTCAGCATTTTGAACTCAGACAGTCTCAAAAATGGTAGTTTAAAATTGTTTGTCATTAAAGTTTCTTGTTTATGTACACCTTATTGCAAATACGAGGATTGATGATATTTTGTATGTTTTATTATTTGTTTTAATGATGTTTTGGCAAATAAAGGGCACAGTTAAATTGTGAGTATGTGTCTAATGTAGGACTTTACATGGAATGTTTGTACCTTGATTTATTCTTCTGTATTCTTTCAAATAAAACATTTGTCTTGAACCTGCTCTTGCCCAGTATGTAGAAAACAATGATCTGTTCAACTATTTTGAAGTTGGCAAAAATTTACTTTTTTTGAACCATGAAAGTAAATTCAACTTTAATATGTTATGAATTATTCAGAATTTCTGGAATCTAGCATAATTATGAATATAGAAGACAGTAAACTGGAAAAAAATCTTAAGTTGCTTCATCTCCAGGTGATAAAATGTCATGGATAGTTGAAAGACCAGGGACACAAAGATAAAAAGAATGGAAAATCCAAGAAAATTGAAAATAAACATTAGATGATATATAAATGACTATACAGATATTTCTGAAGTTTGTGATTATTTTTAAGTGTGACTGTAAAAGGATTTATTAAAAATTTAGTTGAATACTGTGAGTTTTAATATCACAAACAACACCATTCACAGTGAGGAACTGGCAGGAAATAAAATATCATGAGACCTTAAACTGACTTATTTTCAAGAAATGCTAGAGGACAGACAAGAAAGAGATGCTTTTATATAAAGTGAGTTTCATATCAGTAATCTAGGATGTTGGGAGAAGTATTCATGAGTAAAAGAATTAAAGCTTATTTGAAATTTAAAAAAATTGTAAATCATCAATGGTAATTTGTTACGGGTTGATTCAAAATGATAGCAGAAGAAAAAATACATACTTTTTGTCTAAATTGAACAATAATATTTCCAGTTTGAAAATGTGTTGAATGTCTTTGTCATAGGGGACTTGACAAGATTTTATATGATTGGAATTGAGAGGAGATATGAAGTAACTTTATCTAAACAACTAAATGATGTTTGCCATCATCAATATTCAAATGACAAATTCTTTCACGCACACTGAATCTAATTTCTTGACATTATTTTCTTTTACAATAAAAATAAATATACATATAATTATTTGAAAGAACTTTCTCTTCCTGAAAACTGCAGCTCCTCCTATCTTTTATGAAATATTTAGAGAACAACCTAATACTAATGTCTGTCTTATAGACCATAAATCCCTGAGGGGCAAAGATCAGGTCTAATTCATATTTCTGCAGGATACTTAGCACAAGGTAGGTCTCAATACACATTCAGTGCATGTGAGAATGAATGTGTAAATGAGCAATTAACTAACTGTCATTTTTTAAGACTGTTTTTGATTATTTTGTGCATTTACATATGTGATTTTCTCCTTCCTTTTTCTACTGACAAAACATACTCTAAATCTGTTTGACTCAGAATTATGTGTATGCAGAAATTCAGGGCTATTTTCTGCAACTTCAAAATGGAGAAAAAAGAAAGAAAATAGAAGAAGAAGAGATGAATCCACACCCATAACTTAGAAGAGAGTTCAGGTCTTCCTTAATAGATTTCTTTGTATCCCTGCTTTAGCTATTCACAAGTTCCCTCATACAAACTACAAAGTATTACTACTCTGCCATAAAGAAAGGTAACGTTGAGTCATTTGTAGAAAACTGGTATCTTGAGACCATAATGTGATGTGAAATAAATCAGACATACAAGCTTAAATATCCTATGCTTTGCCTTATATGAAAAACTCTACATATAAATAGAGAAATAAAATACAGACAATAGGAAAAAAGAGACAACCTGGGCAATATCTAAAAGTAAACTATGATTTAGTCTAATTTTCCTAAGTGTTTTACATGTTTTTGGCCTACTAGTCCTGTTGATCTGTAGATGATACTTAACTTTATAAGGCCTTACAAATAAATGAATCTGATACTGGCAAAATAAAGGAGAGGCGGATGGAAGGGGGGAAAAGAATTGAGACACTTGATGTTCCTGTGCCATTTTCCTATGATGAGTGTAATCATTATGTCCTATAGACATGCACTAACAAAAACTAAAAATTAAAAAGAGAGAAAAGTAGTCACAACAAGTAATTATGAAAGTGACAGTTTAAAGGGATATCTTGGCTTAGTGAGAGTTTAGAAAGACTAAACTGAACTAATATATGATAGTTCAAATCATCTTGTCACACAGTTCAACTCTAAAACTGTTTGTAATATTCATGCTGCCTTGGACAATCTTATCGCTTACAAAGATTTAAGTTAGTAGATATTAATGGTATCTACTTCTTTGCTTTTATTTCTAATCTTTCTGCCTTGTCTTGTTCTCATGCATCCAACTACCTGGTTTATATTTCTCTACAGATATTAGGCTTTTCAGTCCTCTAATTTCCACAACTAAGTCCAACATAAAAATGCTAATCTGTTCATAATTTTTATTTTGTTTGGCAGTGCCTTGATTTACTTACTTAAATGACTAGAAACTAGATTTTGAAACAGAATCTTTCCACATTCTCTCTCATCACCTCACCAAGTGATTCTTGTTTATCTTCTAACCATGCTAATGTTTATTTCCACAGTTCTGATTCTTACTGCTTTACCTTCCATCTCAGTGTCCTCTAAGCTGCTCCCTCAAATTCTTGTCTCCTCTCCCTCAATATGGCCTTCTTATCTACCACTGTCATTCAGCTAGAATATACAGAAAACCATGGTATTCTGTGAAAATTACTCACTAACTCCACTCCAATTACTTGAGGAAACTCATACTCCTGGACAACAGAGCACACATAATTCTGGGTCCAGAACTCTTCATCTCTTCCTCAAATTAAATCCTCATTGCCTCAATTCCTTGAGCTTTGGTAACCACAGAAAAATAACATTACATTTGTTTTCAGAAAACCCAAATGTGTTACATCTGTTCTCAACTTTCCCATGTTTAAGTGCCTTCTTTTCATGCCTTACCTTCACTCTCCTGTCAGAAGTTTCTAATTAGCATTCAAAACCCACCTTTGCATTTAGCACTTAGCAATATTAGTAACATACTTAGCAAAATATTCAAATAACACAATAGTTTAGAAATAATTTTCACACAATTTATCATGCCTAAAATGGGCTACAATACGAGCACTTTGGAAGGCTGAGGCAGGAGAATTGCAAGTTGAATTCCACCTAGGCAAATTTGCAAGACTGTGTCTCAAAATAAAAAAAAAATAAATTATCATATTTCATTTTCATGGTACTTAAAAACAGGCAAGGAGCACATTACTTCCAATATATATTGGAATATAAACTTTATGAGGCAGGAACTTTTATCCTTCCTGCTCACTGAAATCTCCAGTGCTGAAGAATGTCAACCAAATAGCAGATCTCAGTGACCTTTTTGAATGAATGAATAAGAAACAGATGAATCAAACAGTGTTTATTCAGCCTATACTATTAACAAATAAAATTTATTGTCAGATGAAATGACAGTGTGATCCTTTGTATTTAGCCTAGTGATGGACCAGAAATATTAGTTATAGGGAAAACATTACTTTACTTAATACCTCTGATTTAATACATATTAGAAGTGCTTTATATAGTAGCCAAATTGCTGTATCTTCTCTCTCCTAGTTCAGGACTTGATACTATTCATCAGGTAACTTAAACTTTTTAAAAAATGTGTTAGTTAACAAGGGATTTTGGGACCAAAATCGAAGGTAGCTTTTCCATAAGAGGTGATTAGATCCATCCGTTGTTCCTATTTTTTCCTCCCAGGAATAATCAGGAAGAAACACAAATCTATTACTGTATTTCTGAGTGTAACATAACTCATGTTAACCAACATCTAGTTGTGGTTAAATCCTTAAATAAAATAATAATTTTGGGGAAAGACTTCTTGAAATAATTAATGTTAGCTTTAAGTAAATAAAATTAGAATTTCAAAGAGAAAGTGACATGATGAATGTATTCAAATGGAGTGAGTAAAAAGAATATGTCAGAAAACATTTTGTCTACTTTTGATTGTTTACCATAAAGCAGTGCCTTTAGACAAAACAAACGTATCTCACACACAAAACCTCTTTTAAAAGGAATATGCCCAAGTGATTGTGATGACATGCCATCCTAGTTTCTAACTGCAGCCTGCTTGACTGGCTTGTCTTTGTGGAGTAGGGTGTGACGAGCAGACTACTCTATACATTTGATCATGTCTTCTATGCAGCCATCAGTCCACATAATCAATGCAAATGAACAAACACTTTTAATTATGACTAACAATTTTGCATCTTTTTCTGCTTGATCCTAGTTGATTCTATTAGTACTTTGTTTAGTATAAAAATTTGTTTTTTTAAATTAAACTATGAAGCCCTGTAGGTGTTTTATTATCCAACATTTATGTGCCATTTTATGGCCAGCAGAGTATTTTGTAGCCTCTGTATCAGTGTTTTTCTACTCAATTCCTTTGAGTAGAACTGCAGTGTTGTTCCAATTTTCACAAACTTCAGAAAGAAGGCTGTGTGAAGGTAAGTTACTTGCAGAAGGTCAAATGATAAATAATCAAAAAGGAACTGGAAAAAAAAGGCATTGGAAGTCATGATCTTAGAATTACTGGTTTATTTCCTATCTCACACTGCAATACTAATTATTTTTTGGCCTTTGGCTAATTTGTTTGTAAAAAACTCCTATAGCTCAAAAGAGGCTGTTGGTTAAATGATAGAGTATAACACCTGTAAGACAGAAGCAATAATAGTATACTTTATTATAAACAAAGGTCATTGAACTTTCCAAGAAAAAGTCATTATGTCTAAAAGTATTGAAACTACTTATAGGTGCATCTTTAATTTATAGTGATCAAGATTAATTTGGAATGGTTTTAGTTTAAAAAGCCTAAATTAGAGGGTTGTGTTGTCAAAGCTGATAAATTGCATGCCTAGTCAAATTCATGATATTCATTCTGGACAAAATATGACAATCAGAGCAAAATTCTATGATGTCAAATTACATAAACAAGCAAGAGAAAAATAATGCTGAAAGCAAATAAAGCCAATGAAAGGATTGATGAATGCTTAAAAATGTGGACTTGGTATTTGTGAAATTGTGGTGTTAAGCTAGAAAATATAGAATTGTTTTCTAACTAAAATTACACGGAGATATTTGAAATCATCTTTTTTAGTTGCCCACTTAAAACATAGTCTGGCTAAAATCATAGTCTCTTAAATATTTCATGGTTCAGATGCTTTTTAAAGGCATTTGGTCACAGAAGAAAAGTGTTCACTTTTAATACCAGTTTGCTGTTAAGTTGGAAGTCTTGTATTTATATAAAGTTTTTCCTCTGTAAAATGTTAATAAGAACCTGAGTGTAAATAAGAGGAAAAAGACACTCCAGATACTTTTCTGTGGTTCTCTTTGATAGGAAAATTTTATGTACATATTCAGCGGATGAGCCTCACTTGCTCCTGGTCTCAATGTTCAACTAATTAATGTCATTCAAGCATTGTATACCTTTGCATTGGCATTGGATCGAATTTCAAATCCTCTCTTGAATTAACTGCACCTTAGGAAGGATTCATTTTGTGTTTGTTTTATTTAGTCAAGGATATGTCTACATTTATTTCCCATCTATTTGATGTGAATTTTCTACTACCCTTTTGAAACAAAGAAGAACTCCTGTGGCTTTGGTAAATCTGTTCCTTTTT
>RJWM01021638.1:0-34996 GCA_004363535.1 Dasyprocta punctata
CCCATGCTTGGGAAGTTTTCTGAAATTATTTCTGTAAATAGTCTTTTAATTTGGTTTGTATTGACCCCTGCTTTTTCACTCACACCTTTTATTCGTAAGTTATGTTTCCTTGGGTTGTCTTGCAGCTGTTGCACTGCCACTTCCAGATTTCTAATTATCTTGAGAAAGTCTCTCCTTTCTCTTTCCCAAGTTTTCATTCTTTCTTCCAGATATGAAAGTCTATCCTTAGTTTCCTTCAAGTGGTTCTGCCAACTTTTATTGGATTCTTTGATGTCCTGGTAATGTCTCTGAATCTGATTAATGCGTTCCAATTTTTTATTAGTTTCATTCTCAGTTTCCTTTGATTTTTCATCCTCCACCTTTCCTGCTACGTTTCCTTTAGAGGCGCTTAGTGATTCCCTGATTATGAGTTTCATTTCAATTCTCAGTTGGGTTAACAGTGCTGCTTTAATTTCTTTCATAGCTTCGTGGAGTTGTCTCCCCACTTCTGTTGTCAACTCCTCTGAGAGTTTAATTTTTGGACTCCTGACCATGTCAGCATTAGCATCCCCGGGATCGGTTCTGCTTGTATCGGAGTCTGGAGAGCGCCCTCTGCCTTTCCGTCTTGGCATTTTCCTGGGCCAGCCCATGAGGCTGTGTTGGTCCACTGCCTCTCCCAAGCCTGTTTCTGCTCTGTGAATGTCTACTGCGGTGCGCGAGAGGATGGGGCTGCTGTCTGGTTAACTGTACAGGGCCATCCGCCAAACCTCCTCTATCACCCCCAGGGCACCCACGCCTTTCCGCCAGGCCTTCCAGGAAGCGTGCCTAATTAGGTGCAGTTCCAGTCTCAAGATGGCTGTCCCTTGCTCTCCCTTGGGGGTGTGGGGCTGGGGGCTGCTGGGTTCACTCACTCGCCCGCTCGTGACCACCTCGCTCCACGGTCGACCGTCGGCTCTGCTGTCGCACCACACCGCCGCAATTCTCCTGGCAACTCCACGCGTATCAAGAGCACCTGGATGGTACCTTCTCGGCTCGGGTTGCAGCGCTGATTGGATTCTGCTCCGGACAGAGGTGCTTTTGGTCTCCGCCTTTATGTCATTCTTTTACTCTTTCTGTGGGCTACAGTTCTCGTTTTAGATTCTTCTTGGATTCAGAGGACCCATCTCCCTCTTTTTTCCTTCTCTCTGTTATTATATTATTTTATATTCCAGCATTTTGATGGTATATTCAGGGAGCCTCCCTGTCACAGTGTCATCTGGGCGGCCATCTTGGAGGAAGTCTAATTTTCTTTTCTCTAACAGCCTTTAATATTCCCTTCTTGTGCTGAACTTCTGGGATCTTGATTATTATATGTCTGGGTGCAGATTTATTTTAGCAGGGCTATTTGGAGTTCTATATGCCTCACTTATCTTGATACCAAGTCCTTTTCCCATGTTTGGGATGCTTTCTGCTATTACTTCTGTAAATAGTCTTTTTATGCCATTTGTGTTGGCCCCCACTTTTTGATACCTATCCCTCTTAAATTACTTTTCTTTGCATTGTCTTACAATCATTGAATTGTTATTTCCTGCTTCCTTGTTATCTTTAAGAGATCTTTCCTTTCATGATTACTAGCTGCAATCCTGTCTTCAAGATCTGAAAGTCTATCTTCAATCTCTTTCAAGCAGTTTTACCAGTTTTTGAAGGAGTTTTTAATTTCCTGGTTATCTCTTTGAATCTGTTTCATGCATTGTAATTGCTTCCTATATTGTTAATTCAATATGCCCATCATTTTCCTGTTTTTTTAAATCTATGTCTTCTCTAGATATGTTCAGCAATTCTTCTATTATGTTTGTGATTTCTTCTTTTACCTGAGATTTGTGACCTAATTACTCTTATAGCCTCATGAAGTTGTTTCTTTGCTTCAGTTGATATCCTTTCAGAGATTCCAGGTGTTTTACTTCCATTCTCTTCCATGTCTGTGTCTTCCAGACTTGTTCTGTGTGGGCTGGAGGTCTGAGCTTGCCTTTTGCTCTTTAAGTCAGTTGTGGAGTCCCAGGCACTTCCCACATTGGCTGCTCTTCGGCAGTGTAGGGTGGTGGTCCAGGCACCAGGGTTTCTCTGAACCCCAGCTCCCAGGGAGGCAGTGGGGTGTGGGGTGGGATTCTCCAGACTTGTGCAGCTACACTGAGGCTTCCCTGATGGTCATGATTGTGGGACCACTTTTTCTCAACCTGTCTGTCTGCACTGAGACTCCCATGATAGTGACTGGTGCACAGGGGCATGTTTGTCTGATTCTTCTGGCCTGCACTGGCTGCCCATGGTATCCAAACATCTCCAATGGTGACCTGTGGATGCATAGGATGTACCTGGCTGTTTCTCCCTGCCTGCACTGGTTACCCAAGGGAAGCAAGTTTCCTGATGATGGTAGATGTGCAGGGGTGGGTCTCACCATGACAAAATTTGCTACCAGAGAAGTGGGGTCATTGTTGTGACTATACTTAACCATGTGGTTCAAGAGACTTTGGGCATGGCTTCTGGGAAGAGTTTGGAAAGATTTGGAGATATTCTCTGAAAGAGTAGAGTTGGAACACCTTAGACTGCTCTGTATGGGAGATGCTGGTCATAGTTCAGAATATCAGAATGGTGATGGTAATTCTACTGTTAAAGACCAGGCTTGGAGGTTTCTGCTGGGAAGAAAGACTTCATTGGTTGTTGGAGTTCAGAATATGTGTTTTATAGCTTAGCAAAAACTTTGTCTGCATCTTGCTCATGTCCAGAGACTTTGCCTGAGACCAAGATTAAGGGCAGTGGACTAGTCAATCTGGGAAAAGAAATTTCAGTGCATTGAAATGTTGAGGCAATGTTATGGCTAGTGTTGGGAGATTATAGCCAGGTTTATGTTGAGAATCAAGAGCAAAAATCCCGGTGGGATGATTTAAAATGTTGTGAGTTTGACAAGGAAAAAAGTCTCCAGTAAAGCTGTGGACTGAAAAGTAGAGCTGAGGAGATCTCCATTTCTGAGAAGGAACAGGAGAATAGAAAAGATAACCTGAGGGTATCAGAAGAAACAGCAAGTGCCCACCCTTTGCAGCCTGCGAACTGCAAAAGTGAAAGACTTTGCTTTGAGAAGAAAGCTATAAAGCAACATGTTCCAGAATGCTGACAGCCACACCAGGTTCCACAATAGTGGTGGCCTAGAGAATTTGTTCTTCAGAATCTAGTTTATAGTGCTCAGTAATCCAGGCACTCAACCCCTACAGCATAGAGTGAAGAAAGCCTGGATGCTGTTGAGCTGGCAGTGGACCTTCACATCATCCATGTGGCATTGGTTTTAAGTTAATGCAGAACACTGAGGTTTAAAAGGCTTCCACCCAGATTTCAGAAAGAGGCCAGGGAGTCCAGGCAGTGTGATCCTGAGAAGTCAATATGTGAATCTGAGGGTGAAATCAAAAGTGCAGTAGAGAACCCAGAAGTTTAGAGAAGCCTGGAACCTGGGTAATTTGGGGAAACCTGCAAGGAGGGCATAAAGCAGACCCATGAGAGAAGCTGTGGAAGCTACAATTACCAAAAGTGTCATAGGGGTGGAGTCACACAAGCCCTTTGGAATTTACAACTTACCACAGATTGCTTCAAATATTCCACGTGGAACTGTAGGTCTTAGTATTTACTGTCCTGAGTTTCAAACTTGCTTTGGCCCAAATGCTTTGTGTTGCCCTGTTTGTGCCATATGGGATGGCAATGTTTATCTTGTGCCTTTGAATGTTGGAAGTGCTTAATTTTTCATTTGCACTAGCTTCACAGATAAGAGTTTGCATTAGATCGCAGAGGAGACAGACTTTTCAGAAATGCTGAAACTGTTAGGATGTTTGCAACTCTTAGAGATGGACTAAAATGTCTTTTGCATAAAGTTTGGTGCATAAGTCTTTGAAGGGTCAGGGGAAGAATGCTATTATTTGTGTATAGATGTCTCCCCAAATCCTTATATAGTTGTGGTAGCAGGCTTCTAGAGTTTGTGAATGATTTGTGGTCCAATGCTGGGATAATTGGTGTGAGTGCTACACCCATGCACCTCCCTTTTTGCTCATGTTACTTCTGATATCTGCCACTGTCGTGAACTGTTGCCCCTCTTCCACGCCACGCTGTCTTGGAGCCAGCTGATTATGAACTGAAGTCTCCACAATTGTGAGCAAAATAAACCTTTCCTTCTTTAATTTGGGGTATGAATTATTTTGTCTCAGCAACAAGAAAAAGTAAGACAGTATCAATGTTCTTCTGAAGTTTCACAGGATCTGTAGTTACTTGATCCTTTTCATTCCTCTATGCATTAATTTGAGTCTTTTATTGCTTTTTGGATAAGATTGGCTAGGTGTTTATCGATTTTATTTATACTTTTGGAAAACCAACTCTTCCATTCATTAATTCTTGTATTGCTCTCTTGGTCGCCTTTTCCTTAATTTATGCTCTGATCTTCATAATTTTTCTCTTGTTTGGCTTTGGGTTTGTCTTGGCCTTGTTTTTCTAGAAGCTTGAGGTGTAGCATTAGGTTGTTTATTTGTACTCCTTCTGTTTTTTTGAGGTGAGAATTCACTGCTATAAATTTTCCTCTTAGGACTGCTTTCATTGCATCCCATAAATTCTGGTATGTTGTATCTGCATTCTTGTTTAGTTTTATATATTGTTTAATTAGTTCCTTTATTTCATCTGTGATCCATTGGTTGTTTAACAGGGTGTTATTTAATTTCCATGTGTTTATGGAGTTTTTGCAGCTTCTTTTGCCATCAATTTCAAATTTCATTGCACTATGATCAGATAATATGCATGGGTTCCGATTGCATGGAGTATTGTTTTTCATCCTTTGATTTTTAAATCTGTTAATTTCTTTCATGGTAAAATATTCAACAGTGAATCCATTGGAGCCTGGACTTTTCTTTGTTGTTAAGTTTTTAGTTATATTTTCCATTTCATTGACTGATACTGGATCATTTAGCGTTTTTGTATCTTCTGATTTAGTTTCGACAATTTGATTGTGTCTTGAACTTTGTCCATTTCTTTTGTGTTTTACATCTAATTAGAATATAGGTTCTCACTGTAGGTATTGATGACCTGATGGATTTCTGTAGGCTCCATTGTGATTTCCCTTTTTTCATTTCTAATTGTTCAATGTGTGTTTTTTCTTTGCTCTTTTAGATGAGGTTTGCTAATGGTTTATCAATTGCATTTATTCTTTCAAGGAAAAATGTTTTGAATTAATTGTTTGTTTGTATTATTTTCTGAGTCTCACTTGCATTAATTTCCACTCAGCCTTATAATTTCCTCCCTTGTATGAACTTTGGGCTTGATTTGCTCTCCTTTTTCTTTATGTTTGTGATTCAACATTATGTTGTTTATTTGAGCTCATTAGTTTTCCCAGTGTGAGAGTTCATTGTTATAAATTTTCCTCACAGGACGTTTATTGCGTCTCATAAGTCCTGTTATGTTATATTTGCATTATCATTTAATTATATATATGGTTTAATTTTGTCTTTAATTTCCCCTGTTATCCATTGGTTGTTCAGAAGGGTATTGTTTAATTTTCATGTGCCTATGTATCTTTTGTGATTTATTTAGTCATTGATTTCCAGTTTCATTTCACTATGGTCAGATAGTATGCACAGAATGATTTCAATTTTTCTACATTTACTTAAGCATATTTTGTGGGTTATCATGTGGTCTATTTTTGAGAATAGGGGCTGGGGATATAGCTCAGTAGCACAGCTCCTGCCTGACAAGTGCGAGTTCTTGATTTTGTTTCTCAGTGTTCAAAAACATTTTTTGACAAAATATTTTGGAGAACATCTCATATGCAGTTGAGAAGAATGTGTATTCTGATGTTTTGGAGTGGAACAGTCTGTAGACATCTACTAAGTCCATTTGTTCATATGCTTCAATTAATTCTGATATTTCTTTGTGAATTTTTTGTCTAGTTTATCTATTTTTAGCGTGGCATATTAAGGTCCCCCACTAGAACCGTGTTGCTGCTTCTTTGGTTTTTTATGATTGTCAAAATTTGTTTTATGTAGTTGGGTGCACTGGCCACACCAGGTTCCACAATAGTGGTGGCCTAGAGAAGCATGCTTTTTAAATCTATTACCCAAATTAAACTTTGATTAAATGATCCAAAAATGTAAAAAGGACAAAAAGGAAAAGAAAAGGAAAAGGAAAATTATTGAGCTCAAAATAAAAGGAACAGCTGTTTACAGAATGGACAAATGGACACACATGGACAGACGATCTATACAGATTCAAACATAGAAACAGAGTTGTTGGTGTCTGTAAGAACTCTCTAAGTTCTCGGGGGCTATTTCATGCCCCTTTGCTGAAACTAGCTCGTTTCTTATGCCCCATGTCCTTGGGGTTGGAACACCTGTCACCTTGAGCACCCCATGCCCTCAGGGCGTTTCCTAGGCGCTCCGTGCCACTTGGGCACTCCTGTACGGGCACTTGTGCTTTCGGCTCCACAGATGTGAGCAATCTCTAGCTCAGCTGACTCCCAACAACACCTTAACAGACTGGACAAACAGACAAACAGGTACACAGACAGACTGTCAAACATCTTACACAATCAGAATGCACTCAAATATATTTTAGCCAAATTGAATTATGCTGGTTTTACAATTGTAGAATTTGTAATTATAAATAGACTAGTCAGATTTATTGTAGGCCAATTAGCAGAGATCTCTTATAAAAGAATTTGGAAAGGACAAAATCTTATCTATAATTAACATATAATTTTTTTATAAGACTTAGCATATACTCTTATTTATTTAGACTTCTTATTTTATTGTTTGTTACCATCTTTTGAGCATCTTGTGTCAATTAAGTTTGGCTCTAGCTTCATCCTTCTCTATCAGTTGTGACGTGGTCACTGTCATAGGACTGAGCATCTGTTTCTTGAGAGGTGGAATCAACTCCTTTTCTGGGTTTGGGTCCACGATACAGCTGGACAGCACACACTGGCACCTAGATAGGCCATTTAGCATTTTCTGGAAAAACATAAGCATACCCTCGACCCCAAATTAGCACTGGACTGGGTACTTTGATTGTCCAGTATAAAGATCTTTCTAAAGGACTCTTTTTAGCCTTTATTTGATTGAATTATCTTCCTGTTGTAGTATTTATTAGAATTTTAAAATTTTAAACGGTATGTACTGCCAAGTGAAATCTATTATGAGGTGAACTCTCCCTTTTGTTTTTTGAAATTTAAATTGTGAGCACATTTAACTATTTTTAGACCTGAAGATTGTAATGAATTTTTGTAGTAAGGTATACAGAAAAAACTGCATTTTGTTTTTTGGCACCTTGGACTTTCTGTTGCTGTTGAGACACACAGGTTGTGCTCCTGCTCTGGCCTGGAGGCCCACTATTGTTGCGGATACAAGCAATAGTGCAGTGTAAACTTTGATGCATAAAGCATGTGCGTAGGCGACGGGAAAAACCGGGTTGGCATGGGCGCACCAGAGCTGTGTCCCACTTCTCCTGAATCATGTCCTGCCTTTTGGCCTGGGCCAAGTGTTGTAGTGCTGCTTGTGGGGCAGCCACTGAAAGGCTTGGCAGGCCCCAGGGGAATTTGTTGCTCAGTACACAGGAGGCAGGGCTGTAAATCTCAGCTCTGTAGCACAGGACCCACCTCATAAGCCAGGCAAGGGCCCCCCAGGGGAAGTTCTTCATACCTTATACCACTTGTATGTATTTTTAAAGGCAAATTCTGAATTGGTTTTAGACCCTGATGACTAGAAATCAAATTTTGGGATGTCTCTCCGACCCATTGAAGGAAGTCTCCTCCACACCCTTGTGGCTATTATTCTAAACTGATCATGAATTTGTAACTCAAAAGCAAGTCAATTTGCATGTGGAAATAAAGATAAGCTTTGCATCCCTCCAGGTTAAATCAATTTAGCACTTTTATAAGATTGAGAAACATTGTTTACACCTGTAGACCTGTAGTTGTTATATCTAGAGGCCATGCCATAGGCCAATGGCTCTGGGCAATAATTGAAGCATTTGTTCCTGTGTCTAAAAGCCCTTTAAATGCCCTTTTCTTTAATTATGAATTTTATCTCCCTGTTAAATAATCCTTTAAAATCTGTAGAGGTCCAGCTAGACTTGTGTTGGGTTTTTACCTAATCTTGTTCTAAACTGTTTTTTTTTATTTCCTCCAAAGTATGTAAATTTACAATTCCATTTTTTGGAAATTGAAGAAATTTAGCAATTCAGTGTAGTGAAAACTAAAATTGACTTAAGAAAGCAAAAAGACCTAAATAAACAGAGTTACATTAATTGCGAATTTGAAACAAGTACCCCTGAAGTAAATAATTTTGAAAAACAACAGCACATAAGAATTTACATGACCAGATATCAAGCTCACTACAAAGTCATAGTGAGGCCATATGCTGGAGTCAGTCAATTATCAGTTCGTGAAAGCCAAATGTTGAATTTTTAGAAGTTTTACTGGTTAGTTGTTGTTGCATTGGTTATTTGAAATCGTCTTTTGTGAGAGTATTTTGTGAACAAGATCAGCAAACCAAAAATCAGGACTGATATAGACAACCCCGGGATGAACAAAAACTCACAGAACGATGGAAATATCTTGGAGCTGAGTGTTTATTGCCAGGCCTGGTGACGCAGTCCCCACGAGCCAATTTTTGGAGACCACGTGCCTGCCAGCACCCGGAAAAGGCTTATATAACATCAGAACAAAGGGAGGAAGGGTTTTGCAAGCATGGGTACAGAAGCAAATGGCATTGGTTAGCAAATGGCTCTTTACATTTATTGGAGGAGACAATTCATGGGGAGGTCCGCAGTCGGGCGGTGGAGGGGCAAATTCTTGTGTCATGAGAAGGGGCAGTTTTTATCTCGCATCCCAGGAAGGGGCAGTTCTGTCCTTGTCTTTATCTAACTAGGACAGCTTTGAACTGTAACAGCTCAATTCCCGGAATGGGGTTGGGCAGTTACAGGAAACAGAAACTTAGGCGGGCTAAGGGAGAGGCAGTGATCTGAGGAAGGGGTTCTCTGGCATAAAATGGTGCATACAGAACAGGAAAGCGGCGCTTTAGTTAATTATAGGCTATAACATTTTCCCCACTGATGTGACTTGGGTCCAAATCTTTGGACCATTATTAAGGCTCTCGGGGCACCAGCTGACATCCTTGAGAATGGAGTGTCATAAGTTTTATGTTCCAGAGCTGATGGTTTATATAACTAAGCAATCGGTTGAAAATGTACTGCCCTAGTGAGACTAACACCAACAGTCCTAGCCGGACTTGTTTGCATAGACACAGCAACATTCCTGTAATGCCAGACAGATTTCCCCCTTTACAATCGCATGGGTTACCATATAGGGACCTTAGCAACTGTTACTTGTCAACAGGTTTGTCAAATCCACCTAAAGAGGTGGGTATACAAATTAATATTTCCAGGAGTAACTTTATGGCAAACATCCAGCTCATCATCTTAGTTGCTATTTGGCAAGACTGACAGGCAATTCAGGAATGTGAAGAGAGCAACCACACCCAAAAACAAGAGCAAATAAGCAACCTTATGGAGCGAGCTAAAATCCTGTGGTAAAACAGTACAAAGGCCTACAGCAAATATGAATACTATTAGCACAAGCAAAGTAAATAACAAGTCTGAATAACAAAGCATGAGTAGTCTAGGCCTTAACAAACTTGACTTTGAGGAGGTTGCCCATTTGTTGTATCTTCCACTGAGTTTGTTCTGACTCTTCTGGAGAGACGTCAATCACCTTGACATGCATATGATGGATCTAAGGAGTCTTTCCAGCCACCTTGATAGCGGTGGGTGTTGAGAGCACTACTGTATAAGGGCCTTCCCACCGGGGTTCCAGTGACTCACGCTGGTGTCATCTTATCAAAACCAGGGCTCCTGGTTCGATGGTTGAACTTGGGGAGGGTCCCTCTGCTGGGGGCAGATGTCTCTGCTTGAACAGCTGATGAATGGAGGTCAGCACAGGTTGGAGAGACAGTAGGGACTTAATAAGGTCTTGATTAGAAATTTCAGCAAGTTTTTCCTCAGACAACCTGGGAACCAATGGGTTGGAGAGACAGTAGGGACTTAATAAGGTCTTGATTAGAAATTTCAGCAAGTTTTTCCTCAGACAACCTGGGAACCAATGGAGGGGACCGGCCATACATAGCCTCATAAGGAGTGATCCCAGAGACATATGGAGTGCATCGGGCTCTTAATAGGGCAAAAGGCAGGAGGGCCACCCAATTATCACCAGTTTCTAGAGCCAGCTTAGTAAGTGTCTCCTTTAAGGTGCGGTTCATCCGCTCTACTTGACCTGAACTTTGAGGTCAGTACGCGCAATGGAGTTTCCAATTGATCTTTAATACCTGCATTAACTTTTGAGTGACTTGGGCTATGAAAGCCGGGCCATTGTTGGACCCCATAGATAGGGGCAAGCCAAATCAGGGTAATATCTCATGTAGTAGTTTTTTTACTACTGTTAGCGCTGATTCTGATCTAGTTGGGAATGCCTCTACCCACCCAGTAAAGGTATCTATTAGGACTAACAGATATTGGTGCCACTGCAATCCAGGTTTTTTTATTTTGGTGAAATCTATTTCCCAGTGTTCCCCGGGGGAAGTTCCCTGGTACCCAGTAGTCTCTATTGGGATCGAGTGTTTTGGGTTCACCAACTGGCACTGTGGGCACCTTGTACTGATGGAGGCCATAAGTTTTGTTAGTCAAGGAATGAAGAAACGTTCTCGAAAGAGTTCAGCGAGTTTTGATCCTCCCAGATGAGTTGATCGATGGGCTTGATGAATTAACTCATGTCCTAATGCCTCTGGGAGCAGTACTCGTTTATCAGGCAACTGATACCATCCTCCTGGTATGTTTGGCTTGGCCTTTAGTTGGACAGCTAATTGTAAATTTTGTCAGGTGTAAATAGGCTCCGACAAGGCAGGCGGGACGAGGAGGAGGGCTGGTATCACCTCAGGAGAGGCCTTTTTCCCCACTGATGTAGTAGCTATTTGTTTTGCAGTTTGGTCAGCCAGGTTATTTCCTTGAACTATCGGGTCCGTTCCCTTTTGGTGTGCTTTGCAGTGGATGATGGCCACTTGACAAGGTAGCCATACAGCCGCTAATAAGTCTAAGATCTGTGGGGCATTTTTAATTTTGCTTCCGGCTGATGTTAAAAGCCCTCTTTCTTGGTATATAGCCCCATGGACATGAACAGTGGCAAAGGCATACCTGCTGTCAGTATAGATGTTGACTCTTTTTCCTGTAGCCAGCTTTAAGGCCTCAGTCAGAGCGATGAGCTCAGCCTTTTGAGCTGAAGTCCCTGGTTCCAGTCTTTGGGCCCAAAGAACATCTGTCTCGGTGGTCACAGCAGCCCCTGCCACCCTTTTACCTTGCCAGATGAAGCTGCTCCCATCAGTGAAGTAGCCAGGAGCACCATCCAAAGGCAGGTCAGTCAGATCCGTTTGTAGATTCTGGAGGCTGTTGAGAAGACTGGAACAGTCATGGAGAGGAGCAGCCGATGGGTCATTGTCTGGCATCAGAGTGGCTGGGTTCAAGGCAGTAGATGTTCTGAAAACCACCGAGTCAGGATCTAGGAGCAAGGCTTGGTAATGTAAAATTCTGGCGTTGGACAGCCATTTTTCGGGGGGTGCTCTGACAAGGGCTCCAAGGTTGTGTGGGGTCACTATCGTGACCTTTTGCCCAAATGTAAGTTTTTTAGTCTCCTTTAAAAGTACCACTACAGCTGCAATGATTCTCAAACAGGGAGGCTGTCCTCCTGCCACTGGGTCTAGTCTCTTAGAAAGGTAGGCCATGGGCCTCTGCCAAGGCCCCAATGTCTGGGTTATTACTCCCTTCGCGATGGCCCTTTGCTCATCCGCATGTAGAGTGAAAGGTTTAGTTACATCTGGAAGTCCCAAAGCAGGTGCCTCAGTCAATGCCTGTTTAAGCTGTCTGAAAGCCTCTTTGCAGGCTTTTGACCACTCTAAAGGCTCTTGGGTCTTTCCTTTTAGGGTATCGTACAATGGCTGAGCTATCTCTGCAAAATGTAAGATCCATAACCTGCAGTATCCCATTGCTCCTAGGAACTCTCGGACTTGTCTCTTTGTCTTTGGGGAGGGAATCTGTAGAATGGCTTGAATTTTTTTGTTCGACAGGGCCCTTTGTCCCTTTTGTAACTGATACCCTAGATAAGTCACGGTTTTCTGACATAATTGGGCCTTTTTAGCTGAGACTTTGTAGCCCAAGTTATCTAAGGACAGCAACAGCTCCTCAGTAGCTTTCCTAGAGAGCTCATAGGTAGGGGAGGCTACCAATAAATCATCTACATATTGTAAGAGTATTATTTTGGGGTGGTCCTCGCGAAAGCTTAACAAGTCTCTAGCTAGAGCCTCATCAAAAAGAGTGGGTGCATTTTTGTAACCTTGTGTTAACCGTGTCCAAGTTAACTGTTCAGTTACACCCCAGTCTGAATCAGTCCATTCAAAAGCAAAAATAGGCTGACTTACCGGCGCGATGGGAAGAGTGAAGAAGGCATCTGTAAGATCTAATACCATATACCAGATGCAGTCCGGGCTGAGCAGGCTCAACAGGGTGTAGGGATTGGGCACGGTGGGGTGTAGAGTCCCTGTTCACTGGTTTACTTCTCGGAGGTCCTGAACCGGACGATAGTCTTGTGTTCCAGGCTTTTGCATGGGAAGCAGGGGTGTGTTCCAGGGTGAAGTACAAGGAACAAGGATTTCATGTGATCTCAGTCTCTAAATGTGGACTTTAATTCTCCTCCGAGCCTGGAGGCTTATAGGGTACTGGCGCATTCTGCCAGGACGGCCTGAGGCATTAGTTCAATTACAAGAGGCGCCTGATTAATTGTTAACCCAGGAGGATTGGTCTCCGCCCAGACTCCCGGGATTGCTTCCTGCCCCTGTAACAGCAGCTCAGAATCGGCTAGGGGTGGGGTCGCACCTTCAGGCAGCAGGTGTCCCCCCCCCTCTGGATAAAGGGCCATAACTCCGATTGGCTCTTTATCTGATGGCCCTGTTTTCATGTACAATAGGCACATTGGTTTTTGTCTAGAGGGGGGCGTCCCTTATCCTTTCTTTGTTTGGCTTCAATTTCTTTGGTTTCTCTCTCAGTTTCTCTTTCACAAACTAACTCCAGTGCCTTAGTCATCTTTTTACTAGTTATTTCTTGTAGGTTTTCTCGGCTTTTAAATACCTTAGTGGCTATTTCTATTAGCTGACTAAGAGGCATTCCCTCGAAACCCTCCAGCTTCTGCAATTTCCGTCTTATGTCTGGGGCCGATTGGGACACAAAGGCAATATTAATTGCCCTTGCATTTTCTGGCGCGACTGGATTTATCGACGTATATATCCGATAAGCTTCCAGGAGGTGTTCTAAAAACACTGCAGGGGACTTATCAGCCAATTGTCTTACCTCTGAAACACGAGACAAGTTGGTGGGCTTCTTAGCCACAGCCTGAAGCGCTTCTAGGAACCTCTGGCGATATTGGTCTAGGGCCTCCTTACCTCCGGTGGTGTTGGGGTCCCATTTAGGGCGGGAGGAGGGAAACAAGTATTTGATCCTCTCGGCGTCTGCAGAGGGAGTCCCATCCGGGTCTCGTACACCTTTTTGTCCAAGCGCTCATATGCGCATTCGCTCCTCAGCTGTAAAAAGAACTCGGAGTATCTGCTGGCAATCATCCCAAGTGGGATGATGAGTGGAAAAAACGGATTCCAAAAGGTTAATTAAGCCTTCTGAATCCTTAGAGAAAGGGGGGTTCTGGCTTTTCCAATTGTAAAGATCGGAAGTAGAGAAAGGGGTGTAGACAAAGATGGCACTTCCTGGATGCCCGGGCACCGGCACCTCGCGCAAGGGGAGCAGCGGCGCCGCCACTGCCTCTGCACTTGCTTCAGAAGGGCCTGGGTGCATTTGATTCCGCGTGCAGATTGGACTAGGGGGTGGTGAACCTCTGGCCTATTTTTGTGCCAGTACCATTCTGATTTTATCACTGTACCTTTGTAGTATAATTTCAAGTCAGGGATTGAGATGACTCCTGCCTTGCTTTTGTTGCCTAGAATTGCCTGTGCCATTCTAGGTCTCTTTTGGTTCCAGGTGAATTTTAGGAGTGCTTTCTCTAGATCTGCAAGGTATGTTAATGGAATTTTGATTGGGATTGCATTAAATCTGTACAACAGTTTTGGGAGTATAGCCATTTTCACAATGTTGGTTCTCCCTAACCAAGAGCAAGGGAAATCTTTCCATTTTCTAACATCCTCTTCATTCTCCTTTTTTAGAGTATGGTAGTTTCCAGCATATAGGCCCTTTATGCTCTTTGTTAGCTTGATTCCTAAGTATTTCATTTTTTTGGATGCCATTATGAAAGATGTTGTTTCCATAATTTCTCTCTCAGTGAGTTTGTTGTTTGTGTACAGGAATGCTATTGATTTTTGAGTGTTGACTCTGTATCCAGCTACACTGCTGAATTTTTATCAACTCTACTAGCCTTTTAATGGAGTTTTTAGGATCTTCTATGTAGAGTATCATGTCATCTGCAAATAGTGATAATTTAACTTCTTCCTTTCCTATCCTCATTGCTTTTATTTCTCACTCTTGTCTGATTGCTCTGGCTAATGTTTCCAGAACCATATTGAATAGGAGTGGTGATAGTGGACATCCTTGTCTTCTTCCTGATTTTAGACTGAAAGCATTCAGTTCTTGTCCATTTCATATAATGTTGGCTGTTGGTTTGTCATAAATGGCTTTTATCAGATTGAGGTAAACACCATCTATTCCAATTTTCTGTAAGGTTTTTTATCATGAACAAGTGTTGGACTTTACCAAAAGCTTTTTCTGTATCTATTGAGATGATCATGTGATTTTGGTCTTTGGCATTACTGATGTGGTGTATTACAATTATTGATTTGTGTGTGTTAAACCATCCCTGCATTCCTAGAATAAATTCCACTTGGTCATGATATATAATCTTCTTAATGATTTGGTGCATTCTATTTGCCAGTATTTTATTGAGAATCTTTGCATCGATGTTCATTAGGAAAATTGGCCTGTAGTTGTCCTTTTTGGTTGGGTCTTTCTCTGGTTTTGGTATCAGAGTAATACTTGCCTCCAGGAATGAGGGAGGATTGCTTCCCTTTCAATGTCATTGAAGAGTTTGAGGAGTATTGGCCTTATATCTTCTCTAAATTTCTTGTAGAATTCAGCTGTGAATCCATCAGGACCTGGACTTTTCTTTGTTGGTAAGTTTTTAACCACATTTTCAGTTTCAGTAGCTGATATTGGGTTATTCAGAATTTTTATATCTTCTTGACTCAGCTTTGGTAGTTCATACCTTTCTAGGAACTTGTCCATTTCCTCTGTGTTTTCCACCCTATGAGAGTAAAGATTTTCAAAGTAGGAATTCATGATCTTCTGAATTTCCATGGGATCTGTAGTAATTCTTCCCTTTTCATTCCTTATTGCATGAATTTGAGTTTCTTCTTTCTTTTTCCTGATAAGGTTAGCTAGAGGCTTTTGAATTTTGTTTATTCTCTCAAAGAACCAGCTCTTTCATGCATTCTTTGTATTGTTTTCTTAGTCTCAATTGCATTAATTTCTGCTCTGATCTTTATAATTTCCTCTCCTCTATCTGCATTGTGCTTGACGTGCTCTTCATTTTCTAGAAGTTTGAGATGTAGCAACAAGTTTTTTATTTTTGCTCATTCTATTTTCCTGACGTGACAATTCATTGCTATATATTTCCTACTTAGGACCACTTTCATTGCATCCTACAGATTTTGGTATGTTGCATCTGCATTTTCATTGAATTGTAGGTATTGTTTAATTTCTTCTTTAATTTCACCTGTAACCCATTGGTTGTTCAAGAGTTTTTTAATTTCCATGTGTTTATGTAGGTTTTGCAGTTTCTTTTGCCATTAATTTCCAACTTCAGTGCACTATGGTTAGATAATAGGCATGGGATAATTTCAATCCCTTTGCATTTACTTAAGCATGTTCTATTGGCTAATATATGGTCTATTTTAGAGAACGTCTCATGTACAGCTGAGGAAAAATATGTATTCTGATGTTGTTGGCTGGAACACTCTGTAAACATCTACTAAGTCCATTTATTCACAGGATTGATTCAGTTCTGTTATTTCTTTGCCAACTTTTTGTCTAGTTGATCTATCTCTATGTGACAATGGGGTATTAAGGTCTCCTGTTATGACAGTGTTATTGCATATTTGGTTTTTCATGTCCATTAGTATCTGTCTATTATAGTTGGATTCTCTTGTATTTGGTGCATATATATTTACAATTGTTAGTTCTTCCTCTTGAATTTTTCCCCTAGCAAGTATGCAATGACCTTCTTTATCTCTTTTGATCAGTTTTGGTTTTAGGTTTACACTGTCTATAAGCAGAATAGCTACACCCGCTTTTTTCTGGGTTCCTGTCACATGGAATATTGTTTTCCATCCTTTGACTTTTAGTCTATGAGTTTCCTTTTGAGTCAGATGTGTTTCTTGTATAGAGCATATTGTTGAATCCTGTTTCTTGATCCATTCTGTTAGCTTGTTTCTTTTAATTCATGATTTGAGGCCATTTACATTGATGGATATAAAAAAGAATACATTGATGGATATAAGTGATATGCAGTGGTTTAACTTTGTCATGTTATTTTCCTGTTGTTGTTTTCCTGCTTTTCTCACTTGTTAAATTGCTTGCCCTGCCTGGTCATTTTTTTTCAATTGTTGTTCTGGGAATTGTAGTCATTTTTTCTTTCTCTATTATGTCTTTCAGTATTCTTTCTAGGGTTGGCTTGATAGACATGAATTTCTTCAGTTGCTCTTTGTCATGGAAATATCTCTCAATCAATTTTGAGAAACAGTTTTGCAGGGAATATCAATCTGGGCTGAAAGTTGTTTACTTTCAGAGCTTGAAATACTTCACACCAAGTTCATCTTAACTTGAGGGTTTGTTCTGAAAAGTCTGCTGCAATTCTAATGGGTCTTCCTTGATAGGTTAGTTGTGTCTTTTCTCTAACAGCATTTAGTATTATGTTTTTATGCTGTATGCCTGGGATCTTAATTATTATATGTCTGGGTGTACATTTATTTTGGTTATGACTGTTTGGTGTTCTATAATCCTCACTTCTCTGCATATCTGATTCTTTTCCCATGCTTGGGAAATTTTCCACCATTACTTCTGCAAATAGTTTTTTTAAGTCAGTTGCATTGATGCCTACAGTTTCATTGATGCCTATAAGTCTTATATTGGTTCTCTTTGCATCATCTTGAAGCTGTTGAATTGTTATTTTATGCTCCCTTGTTATTTTTACAAGTTCTTTCCTTTCATGATCACTAGCTGTGATCCTGTCTCTGAGGTTCAAAAGTCTATCCTCAGCTTCACTTAAACAGTTTTGTCAGCTTTCAATGGAGCTTTGTATTTTCTGGATATCTCATTGAATTTTTTATGCTTTCTATTTGCTTCCTGTCTTAGTTACTTTGCGCTCATTGCTGAGACAAAATACCTGACATCCAAAGTTAGGGAAGGAAAGGTTTATTCTTACAGTTTCTCGGGAGTTTCAGTCCATACTTAAGTTGGCTCCAAGATAGCGTGGCATGGCGGGCCTGCTGTTCATGGCGGCTGCAAGCTGCGCTGGTGAGAGAGACAGGAAGCAAGCAGAACAGGAAGAGGAAGAGGAAGACCCGCCTTCCCTTACACTGTATCTCAGCTCCACCCCTGGGTGGGTGTAGCAGTCATGTCATTAATCTTGGCGCTAGACAACAAACTGATCACAAGCATCAGACTCAGCCCCATCAAAAGTATGAGGACTTGGGGGTACATAGCATATCCTATACACTTCCTATCTCATTGAATTTTTTTATGCTTTCTATTTGCTTCCTAAGTTGCTCATTCAAGGTTTCCATCATTTTCCCATGCTCCTGTACTTTTTTTTAATCTATATCTTCTCTAGGTATGCCAAGTAATTCCTTTACAAAGATTGTCATTTCTTTCTTTACCTGAGAGACTATTTCTATTCTGATTTCCTCTATAGCTCCATGGATTTGTTTCTTTATTTCACTTGCTATCTTTTCAGAAATTTCAGGTGTGTGACTTTCAGTGTCCTCTATTTCATTGTCCCCTATACTTGTTCCTGATGGACTGGACATTTGAGATTGCATTTTTTGCTTTTTCATCTTATCATTTCCACCTCTTGGGTTACTAGTTTAGTCTTTCAATCCCACTAGTCTCTAGTGACTGTTATGTGTGTCTTAGGGTCCTACTGTATGGGTGATTTTTTCCAATTTCTGAGTACCTCAATAAAGTGGAGGGACCAGTCACTTGAATTCCTCCTGCCAGTCCTTTTGGGTGAGTCTTATATTCTCCCTAGGCTGACTAGCCTAGGAGTATTAATGCAAGCCAACCCTTAGCTTCTATTGTTACTGTGGTTTTAGGCTGTTGCACACTGCCAGATTTACCTGGTTGTATTGTGTGCCTCAGCTGGGACCCTACTGTGTCACAAGGCATCTCCTAGGCCCTTTCCAGTTTCTCCAGGTTGGGGGTGGCCTTTTCAGCTTTCTCCTCAACCCACCTGGTGTTTTTTGTATGGAAGAAGAACTCACCCACACTCTTGCCAGGTTTCCAAAGTCCTACAGCTGAAGGGAAGGGCTCTTTGTGGCTCCTGCTGAGCCACTGATGGCCTGTACTTGAAGGGGAAACTCACCACACAGTTGCAGCCCCAATGGAGTCCTCTGTGTGGGTGATGAGTTGCTGAAGCTTCCACCAGCTCACCAGGGTTTTGCAGGTAGTGGACGGGGTGCTGATGGTCTGTAGGCAGGCTGCTGCCCATGTTGGAAATCTCTGGGTTGAATGTGGGGTGGCGTTGTGGGCAGGGCGAAGGTCCAAGATCTCGCTGGGCAGCTGCTGAGGTCGCCGGGTTGGGGAAGCAGCAATGAGGGCCGGGTGAAGGTCCCAGGTCTCGCCAGGCTGCTACCAAGATCAGAGGTCTCCGGTGTGATGGGGGGAGTGGGCGGGGCGAAGGTCCTAGGTCTTGCTGGGTCGCTACAGAGGTCTGAGGTCTCTGCGGTGGGGAGGTGGTGATGCAGGAATTTCGCCCCGCCTGCATCACTGGGGAGGCGGTGATGCAGGCAGGGCGAAAGTCCAAGTTCTGGCCAGGGCTGCTGCCAAGGTCTGAGAGCTCCTTGGGATTTTTAAAGAAGAAATATAGATTTATTTGCTTATGTTTCAGAGAGTAATTATATACTTTGTAAGCCAAGTTCTTGCTTCTCATTTGCAGTCTGCACGCAATTGTGGCTCGATTAATAATTATTCATCGGATAGATCATTTTCTTGGGTCACTTTATCATTGGTGATGTTGATCAGAGATTGGATAAAGGAAACATCAAACTATTTGCAATTATGTAGCCATGTAAGCATGCATATGTCTAGAAAATATTTATTCTCTAAAACTCTAATCCATTATTTTTATTATATTTTAAGGAGGAAAAAGATAAACAAACAATGAAACCGAATTGCAAAACAGTTTACAATAGTTGATGAATTGCATATTGTTGTCTTTGTAGTGGTTATTTCAAGTACAATATACAGGTATGAAATCTTGTCTAAGCAATATAAGCACAAAACGTTCTTTTCAAGTAACAGAGAGAAGCTATCTATACAGGTGTCTTCACTATCTTGTGTATACATATATATGCTTTTCTTTTTCCATAGAATAGCTATTATAAGTGTGGATAGACAAAAGGCTGATGGCAGAGTATAGCCTGAGGGTATAATTTGTGAAAATGCTAAGGTTATAAATGCAGATTTCATAAATGATAATCCGTCGAGTGAAAAGGGTGAAACATTTTGTTCTGGTAAATGCTGGTTTTACAATTTTAAAGTGAGACCTGGGGTACATAGCATAACTAGCCATGGTGAAACAATCAGTGCTGGTAAAATGGCTGCTAAAAATTACATACATTACTTCAACATGATGACACAGAAAAATGACTTTTGTTCTCATCAAGTTTCCAACTGGGATGAAACTGGCCTTTTCTGGAAGAAAATGCCCAAGAAAACATACTTTAGCCAGGAAGGGAAGAAAGTACCAGGCCACAAGCCTATGAAGGATAGGCCAACCTTATTGCTACATGCCAATAATTGGTGACCTCAAGATAAAGCCTCTCTTCCTTTATCACTCTGAGACTGCTAACATGTGCAAAATACATAAAATCATGAAGAACAGATTAGGGGTCATGTGGAGATCTAACACAAAATCCTGGGTATCAGGAGTATATTTTCTTGAGTGTATCAGGGAGGTTTTAGTCCTACAGTTAAGAAATATCTAGAGGGCAAAGGATTACAATTCATGGCTCACCACATCATGGAAAATTCTCCTGCTCACCCACAAAATTTGGAAAATTTGGATGAAGAATTCCCATGGCTCTTAGTTGAGTTACTCCCACAAAATACCACTTCTTTACTGCAGATTATGAAACAGGAGAATATAGCTAACATTAAGAAGCTTACACCAAGGAACTGTTCCTGATGTGCTCCCAGGTGGTCCCAGATAGATTTAACACTTAAAGATTTTTGGAAATAGCATTACAATATCCTTTCCTATGTGGTACTAATTGATAAATCCTGCATTGATGTATCTTTAAACACACTGATATCTACCTGAAAGTGTGGCATAAAATTGTACAGGAGGGAGACTTTGAAGGCTATGTAGAGAAGCCTGACACTTCAATTTACCCTGTGGTTGATGACATTTTCACTATAGCAGAGTCCATAGGTTTGCAGGTAGACAGTGGTGCTGCGGTCCAGCCGGGCTAGGTCCACAGAGTCCCCGAAGGTGGGCTGAGCATCAGCGCGTGGAGAACAGACACACAAACAGCTCAAAGAATGCTTGAACCTGCTTCATTTAGTGCAAGCTCTAACAGAATAATATATACTTTGTTTTTTGGCCAGGGTGGAAAGTTTAGATAAAAGAATGAAATCAACAGGTGTCTCTATAGTTACATGGTTTCTATGGTTACATGATCCGTCAGCATAGGCAGAAAGTTTAAATTTAGTTAAAGACCTTTAAGCATGTTTTTGCTACTAATAAATGCTCCATTGTGGTAGCCTAACTAAAAACCTGCAAAACACAAGACCATGTTCAGCCCTGATTTAGCCCTCCTATCCCCCTGTGATGTTCTTGCAGCTGCAAGGATGTGCTATCTACCCTGTCTCCTTCAAAACATAGTAGCATATTGACCTCTCTGTATAGGGGTTCCCAAACAGCCCCAGACAGCTGGTCATTATTATTATCATTAAAGGCTCCCAAACTCCTAATATAACCTTGATCTTGGTCCGACTCAATGTCAGACAGTTATACCATTTGTAGAAAAACATTTTGTAAACTATCCCTTTGTTCTTAGGGAGTCTCTGTACTTTGTTTACTAATTTTGTGCATGAGAAAGAAAGAAGGAAAGAAAGAAATCCTCCAAACTGTGTCAGAGCACAAATTAACACAATAGTTCCCAAGAGGCATTAATCCATTCCCACAAAGCCAATTTTTATGCTGCGACCTTTTCTTAGAAGACATTCTCCGTGTTTGGACCTTGTCAACAGAACACGGATCTGTGTTTGGACCTTGTCAACAGAGCACAGGTGTATCTTTTTTCATGCTTGGACTTTGTCAACAGAACATGAGTAGAGAAGGGCGCGGCACAGTGGTGATTTAAGAACTGATGCAGGAAAGCTCAAAGGAATTGTCTACAGAACTCCAGCAAATTCTGGCTGAGCAAAAGAGAATGGCAGCTGAGCATCCTAAAGAGAAGACTGAGTATTGACAACCAGTGTAGGAAATTGCTTCTGAAATAAAGGATATTCTGAAACCAAGGATGGAACTTATAATATTTTAAAGAAGATGTACACAGATAGAGAACGCTTTTCTATTTTTTAAATTTTATTTATTTATTTTAAAGAGAATAAAGCAAAGCAAAGCAAAGCAAAATAGAACAAAGCAGATCAGAACAGAACAATGCAAACAACATAGAACTTCAAAAGAAGACAACATGAAATCAACGGTGGCTATGATAATGTCTTCTGTTTTCTTCAAAATAGTTGTCCATATCTTCACACACAATAAATTCAAACAGAACAAAATAACATAAAAGCAATCAAAACAAAAGAAGTAAAGCATTACAGGCCTTCAAAACCAGACAATAGGCAATCAAAAAAAGCTACAATAGTGCCTCTTGTTTTCTTCAAAACACCTGTCCATACCTTCACAGATACTGAAATCAAATAATAGAAGTCAGACTAAAATCACTCAAAAAAAGAATAAAAGTATTATTGGACTTCAAAACAAGATGATAGGAAATCAGCAATGGCTACTACAATATCTTGTTTTCTTCAAAGTATCTGTTCATACCATCACACATAATAAAATCAATTCTTGTAACCTCTTTATGAGAAATTATAGGCATATATAAGACTATACATGTACATCTACCCTTTGTGTATTAGAGGGAAAAGCAAAACAAAACAAAATACAAGAAAAACAAGAAACAAGAGACAAAAAATAACAACAAAACCCCTAAAACAGTAACAATAAAGGCTTTTAAAGCAAGGTAGTAGGAACAAAAGTAAGGTTGTTATTTTGCACACTTACCTTCAAAACAGTTACTCAGATTACCAGATATAGACATGCAAAATTGATGTAATCCTTTGAATGTTAACTGGTCTTGTTCCAAGGACTTATAGAATTAGTAGTATAATCAACTTAGCTATCTTAAGTGTATCCATACAATTTTATATCATTTTCTCTTCCCTTCCTTTTATCCTTTTCACTATACAAGGTGTTTTTTCACTTTGAGCAGTTTCTTACACTTTTACAATATTTTTTGAAGATTTTGGATCTTATTTACTCTTTTAGTTTCTTACACTAGGCAGACAATGTGATATTTACACATGAGAGACTGATTTATTTCATTTATGAATATACTTTCAAGTCACATCTATTTATATATAAAAGGCTCAATGTGGTCCTTTTTTATAGCTGAGTAGTGCTTCATTGTAAAAAAAATACCGCATCTTTTTATCTGTTCTTCAATTAATTGGCACATTGGGAGTTTCAGAGTTTGGCTATTACACACTGTACTGCTATAAACACAGGTGCACATATATCACTGTGGTATGATGGTTTCAGTTCTTCTGGAAATATTCCCAGAAGCGAGATAGCTAGGTCAAATGAAACTTCCAATCCCAACTTTCTGAGAAACTTCCACACTGCCTTCCACAGTGGAATCACCAGCCTACACTCCCACCAAAAGTGCAGAAGAGTTCCTTTTTCCTCAGAGCCTCTACAGCATTTCTTCTTGGTGGTTATCTTGATCCTGGCCTTTCTTGAATGAGTGAGATGGAATCTAAGTGTTGTTTTAATTTGCATTTCTCTAATGACCAATGATGCTGAAAATTTTTTCATATATTTATTTACCACTTGTATTTCTTCCTCTGATAAGTGTGTATTCATCTCAAATGCCCATTTTTGGTTTGGGTCTTTGAATTTCAGAGGTTTGATTTTTTTAAATTCTTTATATGTTCTAGATAGAAGTCCTTTGTCTGAGGGAGAGTTGACTAAGAATTTTTTGTAATTCATGGGTTTTATTTTCCACTGTGTTTTAGATTTCTTTTGACATGCAAAGCGTTTTAAAAAAGATGACATCTCAGTTGGTGATTCCTGTGAAGTTTGATTTTTATTCATGAACTCTTTGCCTATCCCTATGTTTTAAAGATTTCTGCCTACTTTGTCTTTGAGCATATTTTGCGCTTCTATTTTAATATTTACATCTTTGATCCATTTTGACTTTACTGCATGATGATAGACATGGCTCTAGTTTTAGTTTTCAGCATATGTAAAGCCAGTTTTTCCAGCAGCACTATTATAGAGGCTACCTTCTTTCCAGTGAATATGTTTGGCCCTTTTCTCATACATGAGATGGCTGACTGTGTTTGTAGCTGTGGCTGTATCTCCTAATCTATTCCACTGATCTTCAGGCCTGTTTTGATTCCAGTACCATGCTGATTTTATCACTGTAGCTTTGTAGTATAGCATCAAGTCAGGGATTGTAATGCCTCCTGCCCTGCATTTGCTGCCCAGAACTGCCTTTGTTATTCTAGGTCTTTTCTGGTTCCAGATGAATTTTAGGAATGATTTCTCTAGATCTGTGAGGTATGCTAATGGTATTTTGATTGAAATTGCGTTAAATCTGTATACTAATTTTTGGAGAATGGCCATTTTCACAATCTTTGTTTTTCCTATACATGAACAAGGAATGTCTTTCAATTTTCTTTTTTTTATTTAAGAGAAAAAAGACATATAAAAGAAACACAAGAAGCAAAAGAGACCAACAAACAACAACAGCAAATCCACAACAGTAACACTGTAGGTTTACAAAACAACATGATAGAAAATTGACAATGGTGGCAATATTATGTGTCATTACCTTCAACATGGTTGTTTACATTAACATATACAGATACGTAAAATTGATCCAATCATATGAGTATTAACCATTCTTGCTCAATAACTAATACAAACAGCAGTATAGTCATTTTAGTTACTTACATATACATATGTACAGATTTATACCTTTTTCCTTTTCCTTTACTTCTTTCCTCCATTTCCCTTTCCCAATTACTTTTGTTCTTTGAGCAGTTTCTTACCCTTCTAGAGTATTTATTATAGATATTGGATCACATGTACGGTTTCAGTTTATTACACTAGAGAGACAAAACGGTATTTACATGTGAGTTTAATTTATTTGAGGTATGAGTATGGTTTCAAGTTGTGTCCATTTAATTATAAAAGTCTCAAGGCAATCTTTCTTTATAGCTGAGAGCATTCCATTGCATAAAAATGCCACATCTTTCTTTATCCATTCCTTGATTGATGGGCATTTGGGTTGTTTCCAAGATTTGGCTATTACAAATTGGGTTGCTATAAACGTGGGTGCACAAATATCACTGAGGTATGATGTTTTCAGTTCTTCTGGGAAAATGCCCAGAATCAGGATAGCTGGGTTGAATGGAATCTCTAATCCTAGCTTCTTGAGGAATCTCCATGCTGACTTCCACAGTGGTTACACCAGTCTACACACCCGCCAACAATGGAGAAGAGATCTTTTTCCCGACAGCCCCTCCAGCATTTGTTATTTGTTGATTTTTAAATCTTGGCCATTCTTTCTCGAGTGAGATGGAATCTCAGTATTGTTTTAATTTGCATTTCCCGAATGACCATTGATGTTGAACATTTTTTCATATGCTTATTTGCCATTTGTATTTCTTTCTCTGAGAAGTGTGTATTTATCTTAGATGCCCATTTTTGGATTGAGTCCTTGAATTCTAAGGGCCTGATTTCTTTTAATTCTTTATATGTTTTAGATAGAAGTCCTTTGTCTGATGGACAATTAGCTAAGATATTTTCTCAGTTCGTGGGTTTTCTTTTCACTCTGTTGGAGATTTCCTTTGACACGCAAAAACATTTTAGTAAGACATGATCCCAGTTGTTGATTGCAGTAAGTGTTTCCCATGCAGTTTGATTTTTGTTCATGAACTCTCTGCCTATTCCTATGTCATCAAGGTTTTTACCTACTTTGTTATCCAGTTTAGTGTCTCTGTTTTAATATTCAGATGTTCGATCCATTTTGACTTTATTTTAGTGCATGATGATAGACATGGATCTGGTTTTAGTTTATGGCATATGTAAAGTCAGTTTTTCCAACATCATTTGTTAAAGAGGCTATCTTTCTTCCAACGTACATGTTTGACCCCTTTGTCAAAGATGAGGTGGCTAAGTGTGTTTGTAGTTGTGGCTGTATCTTCTGATCTATTCAATTGATCAATGGGTTTGTTTTGATTCCAGTACCGTGCTGATTTTATCAGAGTAGCTTTGTAATATACTTTCAAGTCAGGGATTGTGAAGTCTTCTGCCTTCCCTTTGTTGCCCAGAATTGCCTTTGCTATTCTAGGTCTCTTCTGGTTCCAGATGAATTTCAGTAATGTTTTATCTAGCTGTGTGAGGTAGGCAAGTGGTATTTTGTTTGGGATTGCATTAAATCTGTATGACAATTTTAGGAGAATGGCCATTTTCACAATGTTTGTTCTTCCTATCCATGAACAGGGAATACCTTTGCATTTTCTGAAATTCTCTTCAATTTCCTTTTTCACAGTAATGTAATTTTCACTGTACAGATCTTTGACTTCCTTTGTTAGATTGACTCCTAAGTATTTCATTGTTTTGGATGTTGTAGTGTAGGGTGTGGTTTCCCATATTTCTCTCTGAGACTTTGTTGTTTGTGTACAGGAATGCTATTGTTTTTGTGTGTTGACCTTGTATCCAACAACATTAATGAATTTGGTTATTACATCTAGAAGCCTTTCAATGGAATTTTGGGGGTCTTCTATCTAGGGTATCATATCATCTGCAAATAATGATAATTTTGCTTCTTCCTTTCCTGTCTTTATTCCCTTTATTTCTTTCTCTTGTCTAATCGCTCTGATTAATATTTCCAGAACTGTATTGAACAGGAGTGGTGATAATGGACACCCTTGTCTTGTTCCTGATTTTAGGTTGAACGGTTTCAATTTTTCTCCATTTAGTAAGATGTTGGCTGTTGGTTTATAATGTATGGGTTTTATCAGTTTGATGTGGAGACCATCTATTCCACTTTTCTTAGAGTATTTATCATGAATGGGTGTTGGATTTTGTTGAAAGCTTTTTGTACATCTATTGAGATGATCATGTGATCCTTGTCCTTGGTCCTCTTGATATGGTGTATTACATTTATTGACTTGCACATGTTTAACCATCCCTGCATTCCTGGGATGAATCTCACTTGATCATGGTGTATAATCTTTCTGATAACTTGCTGTATTCTATTTGCCAGCATTTTATTGAGGATTTTTGTATCTATGTTATTTATGGAGATTGCCTGTAATTTTCTTTTTTGGCTAAGTCTTTCTCTGGTGTTGGTATTAGGGAAATACTTGCTTCCAGGAATGAGTTAGGGAGACTTACTTCCCTTTCAGTTTCATTGAAGAGTTTGAGAAGTGTTGGCATTAAGTCTTCCCTAAATTTCTTGTAGAATTCAGCAGTGAATCCATAAGGACCTTGGCTATTTTTTATTGGTAAGGTTCTAATTACTTTTTCAATTTCGTTAGCTGAAATTAGGTTATTCAGCAGTTTTACATCTTCTTGATTCAGCTTTAGTAATTCATAGGTTTCTAGAAACCTGTCCGTTTCTTCTGTGTTATCGAACCTATGTGAGTAAAGGTTTTCAAGTAGGTATTGATGATCTTCTGTATTTCCACTGGGTCTGTAGTGATTTCGCCATTTTCATTTCTTATTGCATGAATCTGAGTTTTTCTTTCCTCTTTTTGGTAAGATTGGCCAGGGGTTTATCAATTTTATTTACTCTTTCAAATAACCAAGTCTTTGATTCATTTATTCTTTGTATTATTTTCTTAGTTTCAATTGCATTAATTTCTGCCCTAATCTTAATAATTTCCTCCCTTCTTTGGGCTTTGGACTTGACTTGTTCTTCTTTGTCTAGAAGTTTCAGGTGCAGCCACGGGTTATGTGTGTTCTTTCCATTTTTCTGATGTGGGAGGTTAGTGCTATAAATTTCCCTCTGAATGCTGCTTTTATTGTGTTCCACAGGTTCTGATAATTTGTATTTGCATTTTCATTCAATTGTAGATATTGTTTAATTTCTTCTTTAATGTCTTCTGTGACTCATTGATTGTTTAGGAGAGTATGATTTATTTTCCATGAGTTTATTTTGTTCTTGCGGGGTTTTTTTGTCATTCTTTCCAATTTTATTGTCCTATGGTCAGATAATATGGATAGAATTATTTCAATTCCTTTGTATTTTCTTAGGCATGTTTTGTGAACCAGTATATGATCTATTTTAGAGAATGACCCATGTGCAGCTGAGAAGAATGTGTATTCTGATGTTGATGGGTGGAGCACTCGGTACTCATCTACTAGGTCTGTTTGTTCACTAGTTTGATACAGTTATGTTATTTGCTGATTTTTTGTGTGGTTGATTTCTCTGTCTGTGACAGTAGTGTGTTAAGGTCCCCCGTTTTAACTGTATTATTGTTCATTTGGTTTTTTCTTGTCTATTAAGAATTGTCTTACATAGTTGGGCACTCCCATGTTCATTGCATATATATTTATGGTTGTAATCTCTTCCTCTTGAAATTTTCCCCTAACAAGTATGCAGTGATGCTGTTTATCTCTTTTGATCATTCTCGATTGAAGTTAACATTTTCTCCAAACATAATAGCTATCCCTGTTTTTTCTGTGTTCCTATTGCATGAAGTAATGTTTTCCATTCTTTGAATTTCAGTGTATGAATTTCCTTTTGGGTTAGATGATTTTCTTCTATATAGCATATGGTTGGATGCTGTTTGTAGATCCATTCTGTCAGTCTGTTTCTTTTTATCAGTGAAATGATGGCCATTATATTAATGTTTATAAGTGATGTACATTGGCTTATTTTTTTCATATTTTGTTTCTGCAGTTGGTTCTTCACCTTTCCCCTCTGTTCAATTATTTTTCCTGCTTGGTAGTTTTTTGCTTTTGGTGTCCTTGAAGTCGTAATTATTTTTATCTCTGTCTAGAATATCTTTCAACATTCTTTTAGGGTTAGTTTTTTTGGTCATAAAGTTCTTCTGGTGTGCTTTATTGTGAAAGTATCTTATTTTTCCATGAATTTTGACAGATAGGTTTTGCAGGGTACATCAGTCTGGGTTGGAATTTGTTTTCCGTTAGGATTTGAAATGCTTCATTTCATGTTCTTCTTCACTTGATAGTTTGTGTCGAGACATCTATTGTGATTCTGATGGGCTTTCCTTTATAGGTGATTTGAGTCTTTTCTCTAAAAACTTGTAATATTTTGTTCTTATGTTGAATTTCTGGGATGTTGATTATTTTATGACTTGGTGTAGATTTATTTTGGTTATGGCTAAATGGAGTTCTATATGCTTCACTTAGCTGTATGTCAGTTTCTTTTTCCATGACTGGGAAATTTTCTGCTATATCTTCTGTAAATAGACTTTTCTTGTAATTAGTGTTGTCACCTTTTTCTTCAGCACCTATCAGTATTATTCTGTTTTTCTTTGCATTGTCTTGCAACTGTTGAATTTTCATTTCCTGATTCCTTGTTATTTTAAAAGACCTTTCCTTTCCTTTTCACTAGCTGTAATCTTGTCTTTGAGGTCTGAAAGTCTGTCTTCACATTCATCCAGGCGGTTTTGCCAGTTTTTGATGGAATTTTTGATTTTCTGGATATTTCTTTGCATCTATTTCATGCATTCTAATTCTACCTTATATTTTTCATTCAAGATTTGCATCATCTTTCGGTTCTCCTCTTTTTTTTTAACTATGTCTTCTGTAGATATGTTCAACATGTCTTTCATTATGTTTATCATTTCTTATTTTACCTGGGAGATTATTTCTGACCTGATATCCTTTACCACTTCATGGAGCTGTTTCTTTACTTCAGTTGCTATAATTTCAGAATTTTCAGGTGTGCAGCTTGTACTTTCTGCTGTCCATATCTTCTAGGCTTGTTTGACATGGACTAGAGGATTCAAATTCATTTTGCTCTTCCATTTTATCATTTTCCTGTATTTCTCTGGGTCAGTCTTATGCAAAGTCTCTGTCGTTTCTTGGGTTGAGAATGGCTGTCCATACTGGGGGGTTTCCCCTGCTGAGTGGGGGTCATTAGGCAGGGTTTACGAAGTCCCTAGTTGTACTCAGAAACTCCCCAAATTGGGGAGTATGCTGGGCAGACCTTCAGCATCCACCACACAGCAAACTGAAGCTCCTTGACTGCTTGGGGTCTCTGGGCGGGTCCCTATCTGGACCTTCATGGTGTATCAAGGCTCCCTGGCTCCTTGAGGGTGGTGAATGGGGCCCTACTTGGTTCTGAGTGGCTTACCAAGGCTCAATGACTAGATGGAGTACACTGTGCAGAACTTAAGCTCAAACCAAGTGGAGCACCGAAGTTCTGGTGCTTGGGGTCATTGGAAAGGCCCCTTCTAGGACCCAAGTGATGTACCAAGTTTCCCTGGCTGCTTGAGTTTCCTGTGCCAGGCCCTACCAGGTTCTGAGTGGCATATCAAGGCTAGATGGAGTTTGCTGGTCAGGCCTTCAGCTCAAGCCAGGTTGCAGACAAAAGCTCTCCAGCTGCTTGGGATCACTGGGACAGGCCCTGCCAAGACCTGAGCAGTGTACCAAGGCTGCCTAGCTAGGTGGTGTTTGCTGTGCAGGCTTTCAGCTTAGACCACTCAGTGCAAAGAGGCTCGTTTGCTATTTGGTGTTGCTAGGGAAGGCAGGAGGTCTGATTTTTTTCAAGTCTTTGTGTGATGTAGATATAAATGCCTTGTCTCATGTGAACTGGGTCAAAGACTTTTTCCAACTCTGTGGGTTGTTTTTTCATGCTGTTGATGATTTTTTAAATTTATTTTATTTATTTTATTAATAATAAAAGACAAGGCAGAAGAGAATCCCCCATACTTCCTACATTGCCCATTGTAAAGAGATGCTTGGGTTGCTGACCAGAGGCCTGGCCAAATCTACAAAACAAAAGTTGGTTGATGTTCCTTGGTTGCTATCAATCCAGCCAGACCTCCGAAACAGCAGGTTGCTCACGGGGGCGGGGGGAGTGTTGTCCCTGATTCCAAGCCCACGTGCCGGTTCCGCTTGGGCCGGGCAGGGGCCCCTTGCGGGGCCCTTCTTGTTCTCCTCCAAGGTCCTGGGCCAATGATTTTTTTTCTGATGTGCAAAAGCTTCTTAATAAGATGAGATCCTAGTTGTTGATTCTTTGAAGTATGTCCCATGCAGTTTGAGTTTTGTTCATTAATTCTCTGACTACACATATGAATTCAAAATTTCTCCCTATTTCCTCTTCTGGTAGATTTAGTGCTTCTGTTTTAATATTTAGATTTTTGATCCATTTTGACTTTAGCACATGGTGATAGACATGGCTCTAGTTTATTCTTTGGCATGTTATAGAGTCAGTTTTTCCAGCACCTTTTATTAAAGATACTATCCTTTTTTCCAATGAACATGGTTGGCCGCTTTGTCAAAGAAAATGTAGCTGGGTGTGTTTGTAGTTGTGTCTGCGTCTTCCAATCTGTTGCATAGATCCTCAAGTCTGTTTTTTGTTTTTTGTTTTGCCCATACAGTGATGATTTTATCACATCCTGCTTTCCCTTCGCTGCCCAGAATTGATTTTGTTATTCTAGGTCTCTTCAGATTCAAAATGAATTTTAAGACTATTTTCTCTAGTATTGTGAGGTATGCTAATGGTATTTTGATTGGAATTGAATTAAATCTATATAACAATTTTGGGTGTATGTCTATTTTCCCAATGTTGGTTCTTCCTATCCATAAGCAAGGAATACCTTTCCATTTTCTGAGTACTATAATTTTCAATGGATATATCTTTTAATTCCTTTGTTTGATTCTAAAGTATTTCTTTTTTTGGATACTATTGTGGTGTGGTTTCCCTAATTTCTCTCTCAGTGAGTTTGTTGTTTGTGTACATGAATGTTACTGATTTTTTAGTGTTGACTTTGTATCCAGCGCAGTACTGAAATTGATTATTAAATCTAGAAGTCATTTGGTGGAGTTTTTGGGATCTTCTCTGTGGTAAAATATTCCTTACTTACAACCAATTTGAGTTACAAGCGGCCCTTGGAACTGAATTGTGTTCATAAGTCAGGGGTCCACTTACTTCCATGTCCTGTTTTATCACCCAAGGTTCCACAATATAAGAGAACATATTTATTGGGGACTTGGCCTAGATCTCCAATCTTCTGAATGAGCGTACTGTGAAAGCTTAAATAAATGAGACAAGTGGTGTGATTTTAGGGCTCCAGGAGGGTCAAAGCCCTTTGCAGAGTTCTTGACTCTGAGGCTATCAAGAGGGCTAAAACAAAGAGCCTCTCTTGGCCACCCATATTTATTTTCATAATAAACAAAGAGAAGGGCTACTGAGGAAAGCAGGGGATGAGCAGGACCTTGGGAGTCACTTCAAGGACTTCTCCAAGTAGTAAATTGTGCCAATTTTGGGACTGTCTTATCTCCATGATGATATTTATGGTGAGAGTGAGATGTCTGCAGGTGTGCAATGTCTGCAGCTTCAGTCTCTATTTAGTTGGGTTTGAGCCAGGTGTCATTGGCAGTGGCCTTATCTTGCCCTTTGAGGTATCTCTGGCCTCAAAGGCCACTACAGGCCTTATTCAGGACCAGTGATTCATAGATGTTCACTTACTATGAATCAGCTCCCATTGCCTGGCAAGGGGCCAAGGCCTTGGACAGGCTCACAGGTAAACAGAAAGCCAATTAGTTAATTTTAAATACTGCTCAGAGCTGCTTTGTAGTGGTCTCCAACACATATTGATATCCTTCTTTCTAAATCTGACTTATTTTCCTTAGCATGGTCTTCAGTTGCACCAGTGATAAACATAGGTATGGGTGTATCTCAAAATTCTAAAACTAGAAAGCAAATATTATTCTTCTATACCAGTTTTTGATATATTCTTAAAGAAGTGAAAGTCAATATACTAACTGATATGCTGACTAATTCACAATAGCCAAGATATAAAACCAGACTGAGTGGATGTTAACATAAGAATGGATGAAGAAAATATACACAATAGAGAATTCCTCATCCATAAAGAAAAATTCATTGTTATCATATTATTTCAGGAAAATGGACAGAAGGAGAGATAATCATGTTAAGTGAAATGAGTTTGAACTCAGAAAGGCAAGTATCACATGTTTTTCTAAACATGTGATACTTGAAACATTTTTTCTATGGACAATAAAAACAAGATTATGTAAAAGTAGAATAGAGTTTAAACAAGAGGAAAGAAATCAGAAGTAGGCAAAAGATGCAAAGAGAAGTAATAAGGGGCATGGATATGATCAAACTATGCTATATCTATGTGAAAAAATGCCATGATCAAGTAAAATGTTTTGTGAAATTAATTTTGGTTAGTGAAATATGGAAAATAAACATTACAAAGATTATACTGAAAAGTAAAAATGATTAAATGATAAATACTCTAACAGAAGTGAATGTAGATTCTGCCCAGCTGGGAGCAAGTCCCTAGCAGCATATGCTAGGAGTGCACTCTGGCTAGCCCCGTGCTCCAGAAGCTCTGAACTCGCAGTCAGACACAAAGTCCCAGTGGTGCCATACTCTGGGGGCATCCTCTGCCTAGCTGGCTGGGCCCCAGAGGTTCTGAACTCTGCCCAGCGAGGTGTCAGGCTCTAGTACCACCATTCATGAGTGTGTCCCTGCTATGCGCCTGGGTTGAGAAGGTTCTGAATTCCACCCAGTCAGACACTAGGTTCCAAAAACACTCTGGGGGTGCATCCCTGCTAGCTATCCGGGTCTTGGAGGTTCTGAACTCCACCCAGCGAGGCACAAGGCCCCAGTGCCACACTCCAGGGGTGCGTCCCTGATAGCCACCTGGGTTGTGGAGGTTTGGACTCCAGTCAGTCAGGTTCTAGGCCCAGCAAAACACTCCAGGGGTGTGCCCCTGCTAGTTACAGGGATGATACAAGCTCTATTCAGCCCAGCATCCCAGAGAAACCCAGCATAATACATCAAAGAAGCACCCGGCCAGCCTCACAGGACACAGAGCATAAGGGTCTGGCACCACAGTTTGGGGGTGTGCCCAGACTACCACAGGAATTGGAGGACTTAAGCTCTACCCAGTGCAGCATTCCAGTGCAATCCATTGGGAAGCTGCCTGGCCAGGCACATGGGTCCCAGAGGAAAATGACAAAATGAAAGAGCAAGATACAGTCTCAGTCTTCCAGTCCACTGAGAAGAAACCCAAGAGACAATGAAATGGAAGACACTGGAAATTGCACAACTGAACTTTCTGAAATGACAGCAACTGAAGGAAGGAAACAACTCCATGAAGCTCTAGAGGGAATCAGATTGTAAATAATCTATCAGGTAAAAAATGAAATGACAAACATGAAAGAAATACTTCTAAAGAAGATCCAGATAAAAGCTAGAAGAACATAAGAAAATGATGGAAACGTTGAATGAACAGAATAAGACACAAATAGAATGCATGAAACAGATTGAAAGGGAAATTCAAGAAATTAAAAATTCCATTGAAAGTTGGCAACACAGCTTGAATGAAGCTGATGATAGACTCGCAGACCTTCAAGACAGAATGGAAGCTTACAATCATGAAAGAGAACATCTCTTAAAAATAACAAGGAAGAGCCAGACCCAAGCCTCTCTCCCTGTGTCAGTGCCATTGGCAGACTGCAGAGGTAGAGAACCAGGCCTCACCAGGAGGTAATCCTCACTTGGAAACCAGCACCATGAATTGGCCACTGCTGGAGTGGGGACAGCCAGACCCACGTCTCTCTCAGTGAGTCAGTTCCATTCACCAACTGCAGAGGAAGAGAATCAGGTCTCACCAGGAAGTGATCCCCACCTGGAAATCATATCATTTTCAATGTTTTGTTGGGTTGGGTTTTATTCTCTCCTGTAATGTTTGATTATCTCAAATCTGATGGCTTGATGTGATCAAACTATGCTCTAACTATGTGAAAAAAATGTCATGATTAAGTAAAATGTTTTGTGAAATTAATTTTGGTTAGTAAAATATGGAAAATAAGCCGGGCGTGGTGGCGCACGCCTTTAATCCCAGCACTCGGGAGGCTGAGGTAGGCGGAGTGTTGTGAGTTCGAGGCCCGCTTGGGCTACAACGCGAGCACAAGGCCGGCCTGAGCTACATAGTGCGACCCTGCCTCGAAAAACCAGGGCTGGGAGTTTGGCTCAGTGCCTTAAGCGCCTGCCCTGGCAGGCGCGAGGTTGTGAGTTCAATCCCCGGTGCCGCAAAAAAAAAAAAAAAAAAAAAAAAAAAAAAAAAAAAAAAAAAAAAAAAAAAAAAAAAAAAAAAAAAAAAAAAAAAA